>JBBYHL010195020.1:0-26789 GCA_038381835.1 Adansonia madagascariensis
TAATGCATTTCCTTTTTGTAGTGATTATCATGCATTCATATTTAAAATTTGTTTTCCAATAAAATTTACAAGGCAATGTTTTGTGTTAGTATCTCTTCAGTGCCTAATATGGAATATCCAATTTTTTTAAATCCAATCCAGACATTATTGTCATAAAAAATCCTTATGTTCCTCACACTTCTGAGGCACATAAGTGATCTAATTTTTTTCCAAAAAAAATTTGATCTACAATTTACAAAACTTCATGCATTAAAGGGGATTATTTCTAAATAATGACCAAATATAACCAACTAAACCTGAACCAAAGTGAGACACAGTTAGTAGGTACCAATTTCGGGCATCATGAGGGTGCTAATCCTTCCCCATGCGTAATCAACTCTTGAGCCCAACCAACGAATCTTTGGAATTTGTAGACCTTGAGATCAATGTCCTGAGTTTTGTGACTCAAAATATTGTTATCACTAGACATTCGATCTTGCCTAGTCCAAAATGATCGATGGCGATTCCAAGTTTACATCCACTTCATGGTGACCATCTGAAACTAGTTGGATGAGTGATTCACCCGATGGTCTCTCCTCTTATTACTACTATGCCTAATTCAAATCCTAATCATGGGATGACTCAAAGGCTTGACCATGTTGTCTGATGTTTTAAAGGTGGGAACATGGTGACAACTAATAATCGTCGAGTGCTCAGCTTACCAGAAATTCAGTAATAACGCTTTCTTTAATTACATTCTAACTCCCATAAACTATATCATATTTCGATAGCAAGAGTTGCCATCTAGCTATTCTTCTTGATAAAGCCAATGCTTCAAACAGATACTTGATTGAGTCTATTTGGTGATCAGCTAGGTCGTATAATACAGCATGTATTCTC
Source organism: Adansonia madagascariensis (assembly GCA_038381835.1). Classification (NCBI taxonomy): domain Eukaryota; kingdom Viridiplantae; phylum Streptophyta; class Magnoliopsida; order Malvales; family Malvaceae; genus Adansonia; species Adansonia madagascariensis. Next base: position 880 of record JBBYHL010195020.1, read on the forward strand.
GGAGCTCTTTTACAGCCTAAACTAAGGTACAATATGTCTTTTCTATTTAATAATAATTAACCTCATAGTCAAGGAACTTTTGCTAAGGTAATAAATAGCCCGCTCTTCCCTTCTTGTCTTATCCTGTTATCCCAGCACCCAACCTATTGACCTTTTAAATTCTAAAATATGCATAATCAAAAGTCATCCTAGTAAAGGTAGTAGTAGTAATGGCGGATTATAGAGATAGTGCTTAACTTTCTCAAATACTTCTTAGCATTCATCATTCCATTCACCAGGGATTCATTCTTGTAAAACCTAAAGTATCGGGTTGCATATATCTGTGAGTTAGGATATAAATCTTGTAATGCAATTCAACCTCCCCAAGAAACTTCATACCCTTTTTTATATACGTGGGAATGGCGAAAGTGCCTATCTATGAGTTAGGATGTTTCTAATCTTATTCAGATCAACTTTAGTCCCTTTTTCACTTAAAATAAAAGCATAATAATTTCCTTAACCTTAGGCCAAAAGTGCATTTTACCAAATTCAACTTCAACTAATACATTATTAGTCTTTTATATAACTTTCATAAATTCGTAACATGTCCCTCGTCCTAGGGTGACTTGGCAATCATGTCATCCATGTATACCTTTAACTCTTTCTGCATCATATCATGGAATACAATGACCATTGCCCTCAGATAAGTTGACTTGGCATTTTTCAGTCTAAATGGCCCCAACATTATGACAAATGTGGTTTTTCGCATGTCTTCTGGTGCCATTTTTAATTGATTATACCTCAAAAATCCATCCATGAAAGAAAATAGATAATTCTTTGCAGTATTATCAACCAAAGTATTTATATGGGGAAGAGTGAAATTATCCTTTAAACCCACTCAATTTAGGTCCTAGTAGTCTATGCACATTCTGCCTCTATTATCCCTTTTGGAAACTAAGACAATATTTATAACAAATTTTAGGTATTTTGCCACCTTAATAAATCCAGGCTCGAATTATTTCTTTATCTCTTCTTTTATTTTCAGAAGCATTTACGGCTACATTCTTCTTAACTTCTATTGAACTGTTTTCCATTTTGGTTTTAGAGGTAATTTTTTGACAATAATTTTCATATCCAATCTTGACATGTCTTGGTAGGACCATGCAAAACTATCTTGAAACTCCCAAAGCAAACCTATTAATTCTTTTCTAATGGCAAGCATGAGATTAGTCCCTATTCCAACTTTTTTTCATCATCCTTGTCATCCCTCAAATTTATCACTCTATGGATTCTTCATGGGGCATTATTTGTTCATCCTTTCACTCAATTATTTTCAGCAAATCGGGTGGCAAAGTATTATCATCAATATCTTCTTCGAAATTGACCTCATTCAAGCAAATAGCCCGTTTAAAATCGACATGTAAATCATGATTGGGATCATCCACTTTTCTTTGAGTAGGAAATATGTAAAGGCAAAAAGAAAGAAAGAAACAGCCAAGCATACGCCATGATTTATTTATATGTATGTAGAAAGGAAAAGTAATATTAGTATAAAAAAAATTATATATAGACAAAAGGTCATATGCATTTCATTTCTATAAATAATAATTTAATATTTTAAGTTTTTACAGAAAGATTCTTATGTGACAAAATGAGTTTTTGAAATTACTTTAAAATTAGCCTAAACATTATAATTCTCTTAATACAAGTCTAATTCCTTAAGATGTATCCAAGAGGACAGGGATGGATCCCAAGATCATCTTTTGGTTCTTCACTATCTTTTCTAATGATGGCCACCAAACATTTCTTAACAGCTTTATTAATTACCATAATAACACCTTTGGTTTCTCTTTCTTTAGTTTCTAGATTAATAACCCCTCCATGATAGAAAATTCATCCAGTAAGAAGTAAATGGTTAATTTCTAGCTTATCTATTAACTGATGCCTTAGGCTGGTTTTTTCCTCGATATTTGTTCCAAAATTTTTTCTTTTTACTTCACTCTGACTTGAAGCCTACTCTATGCTTGTTTGTTTTGCTAATGACATTGATGGGCTGACTAATCCCTTGTAAATTTTTCCTAAGCCTCCTTTGAGCTTAGGCTCTTTTCCTGACTATAAGCTTGAAACTATGCGGGTGCTTTGTAAAAGCTTAGGTTTTGGGATTACAAACACTTCTACAAAAAAGGTGACATTAATAATTTTGAAGGACTTAAAGGAACACTCTTCAACTTCAGCATTTGCTTTGACATAAGAGGTTCAGTAGAAGTCATGGCCACGATGTCTTTTTCTCAAGATAGGCTAACCAACTTTTCATCAACTATGAATTTAACTTTTTGATGCAGAGATAATAGGATAGCCTCAACAAAATAAATCCATGGTTATCCTAGTAAACGGTTGTATGTTGGGATAATGTCTATCACATGTTACTCGATCACAAATGGACAGAGGCTAATATTTAAAGTGATTAAAATAGTTCCCTTGATTTCTTTCTCTATCCTATCAAATGCCTTAATGATTGTATGGCTATGCTTGATTTGACTAGCATCTACTAGCAAGCAAGACAACATGATTAGTAGCATTATATTCAAAGCCAATCCAATATCAATAAAAACTTTGGGCAATATAGTCTTTTTACAATGAGTTATGATGTAGAGAGCTTTCATTGAAATATTGCCACCTGGTGAGATTTCATCATCACTGAATGAAATAAAATTGTTAACAACAATGTTATTTACCAGGCGATCCAGTTTACTTATGGAGATGTCTTTAAGAACACAAGCCTAGTTAAGCACTTTCAATAAAATATTTTGATATGCTTCTGAGTTAAGCAATAGTGGTAATAGAGAAATCTTTACCAGTTACTGTTGCAATTATTCTATTATGCTATACTCACTGTGTTTAATAAACTTAAATAATTTGGTCATCTTTTTCGTTGATTGATTCTTGTACTTCCACTGGAATATCATCAGTAATTGTAGCTTTTGTAGATGTTTCTCCTTTTGATTTCACTTTGGTACCAATTTCACTACTTTTTGTACTTTAGATACAACCATTCTATGTCACATAGCTTACCCCGTAATGTCAATAGCAGCCAATTGGCTCATAACAACCATTATAATTGTCATCCTACCATCATATTTCTATATTACCTACTTGTTATTCTGATACGCAAATAGTATTGATGCTCTAATAATAAGTTTGAAAGTAACTTTGATTATAAGAAGTGTAGCCTTTGGCTGGTTGTGATGAATGACTAAAGGGCGACGATGCCATAAGGTGGCTGGGACAATCATTCACTAATCATGTTGACTAATTTTTCTTACCCTAGTTTGGCTTCTTCAAAGAACCTAATTTCACCATTTTTCATCATTTTTTGGATTATAGCTAAGAAGTCTGAGCAATTTTGCAAAGTGTGCCTTGACGTATTGTGAAATTTATAAGAGCTAGCATCAGGATCAGACTAACCATTGATGCCACCATGATTCTGATCAAGGAGCAACCTTTAGTTAGGATTGCTTATACTTTTTCAATTAGAGTTCTAACTTCTTAGACTTTTGACTTCCCTTGTTGCTCTATTTTAGCAACCAGAGCTTTAATCTTAGGCTTAGAATGATTAGGTAAGGGATTTACTACTATATTAGATGTTGAAGCATTATCAAATTGAAAGACACACATTTAACCTTTTGCTTAAAGGTTGTATAATTAATCGAGTGACCAGCTACTACATAATACTTACAATGCAAATTTTGGTCATATCAAATGGGGTAATTACCTTCATATGGATAGGATAAAATAGAGGCCACTAACTATGCTTCAAAGAGCTTATTAAATATTTTTGTATAAGAGTAAGGAAAAAGATCATAGTGAGGCCAAGGTTGGTTGGCTCTTTAGGCTAGTAGATTGACATTGGGTCTTGGTTGGTTTTGTGGATGAGGGTTTGGAATAGTAGTTTAGGGTGATGTTAGAGTAAGAGCTCAGGGTATGTTAAAAAAATAGGTATTTTGGGTTTGTTGTCCATAGTTTTGGTTATAAGGACAAGGTCTTTGACAGTACAGCTAACCAGTATAGTTAATAGACAAGGGCTATTTTTTTTCCTTTCCTAACCCCAACTTCATTCCGGTAGAGGACTCCCTGATCATGATTTTTCACCTTTTGTAGCCGCATCAATCATCTTTCTAAAAATAACAAGATCAGTAAAAATGTTGGTCGTATTCCCTACTAACTTGTTATAGTGGGGGATGCAAGTTATTCATGAATAGCATCATGGTCTGCATTTTTATCAAAGGAGGTTGAACTTGAGAGGCCATGTCTCTTCATCTTTGTGCATACTCCTTAAAAGATTCTATAGATTTCTTCTCCATATTTTGAAAAGTTAGTCTATTGGGCACCCATTTAGCCATGTGTTTCTATTGCTGAAGAAATCATTGCTAAAGTCAGTCTAGCATTGAATTTGAGTATAGTTCAATGCAGATCCAAACAAGCTTTATTGAAAATAATGAATCAAAAGCTTGCCATTCTGGGCATAACCAGCCATTTTTTATGAACATTTGATGTATGCTTGAGAGAAGTGGTGCCCCTATACTTTTTAAACTCAAGCATTTCAAATTTTGATGGGAAGACTAAATCTAGTACTAGACCGAGGTCCTATACATCCACACTGCTATGTTTCGACCCCTTCAATAGTTTTGGCCTTCTCTTAAAGAGTTATAACTTCTCTTTCTCAATCTTTGGTTCAACTTGCTCTTCACCTTTCTGTTTAAGCTTTTCCTTTTCATCAATACTAGGGCCTGTCAATTTTTCTTGGTGACTATAGTTTTGGTACCTATCCCTTTCGAAAGGGTGTCAGGGTTAATAATAATGACCGGTTGACTAGCTACAGGGACATTTTGTTGTGTATTTTATGTATTAGTTTGGCTGTGTATTTTAAGCATTAGTTGTTTGTTTCTTAACTGTTACCCCTCTGGATCCCCCAGTAAGAGTATCATATTTATCTTTGGCTGTTGGCGAATTAACTCCTTTGCTATTAATAACTCTATCATCTTTGTGACTTAAGCTTGTAATTCTTCTTGCCTTTTTAGCATGGCCTCTTGGGCCTATCGATGACTTTGTTCTAACCTTTCCAATCTTGCCAAGTAGTCCTAAACCATTGTTCTTGTTCTAGATCTAGTATTGTATCGATGAGTGGGTAGTGATTTAGTTGATCTCTTTAGGTTCGCAATGTTGGAACCTTGACAGAATTCCAAATTTCTTATGGTTAATTGATTTTAATTTATGAACTAATGAAATTAATAATCAAGTATATATGTACATATGTGTATATGTATGGGTATATGTATGCATGGTATTAGTATACAAATGCATTTGCAAGGATGCTTACTTTTATAAAAGATTTCAAACTCAAAAATTTTCCATTAACTTTCTGACAAACTACATATTCACATCATTGATCATGTAGGGATTACATCTAAGGAAAGTCCTAACTTGATCATATTCTTTTTTAGCCTCATTTGAAAACTAAAGTACAACATGCTTGTATTCTCTTACGAGGTTAATCCACATCGTAAGGCTTTGATCCATTCCACCATTTTCCTTGCTTGGATGATAGATGAATGAATCTATTCTGTGAAATGGTCTATGTACATCTGTCAATTGGAAGAATTGGCTGCCCACCTTCTGCTATCATCTTTTGTCCACCATAGTTTATCAGCCTAATATGCATCCAGATCATGGTAGGCTTGTACCAAGGCATGAATGTCAATTCCTCTGTGTTGGAGATGACCATTTTGACCTAAAATGATAGATTTTCCTAATAGCCCCTAAGCTTTTCTAAATTTGTAAATTGGTCCTAACATAATTAAAACACAAAATTTAACATCAAATAAATTAAAATAATCACAAAAATCATATCCAAAATTCACAAGCAAAGTTTGACCACTTTCCTTTGTCCTAGAACAAATTTTTCAATATCTACACAAAAGTCTCTGAACTTTCTAAAATTTCAAAAAGACCTTAGAAATCCAAAAGATGCATTTTTACTTGATAAAATGCGTAAAATACATTCTTAAATGTGTATGAGAGTTTTGATCAAGCATGAGATGGTTAAAAAAAATTTTACTATTATTTTTTTAAAATTAGTCCTTAAGCTCTCTATATTTACCAAATAGCCACAAAAATAAAAAATCATCATTTACACATGCATGAGTTTCGACCATCACCATATAATTGATCAAATAAAATTTTTCCAACTCAAAAATCACATATTGAAGCTTTATCAAATCTACATCATCATATAATAAATCATAAAAATAAACATATAAACATATTATCTCAACATATAAATAAGAAAACACTAAGGAAAATAGGATTATATGATTTTATACATTATATATGGAAAATATAACTTAAAGACCAACATCATATCAACAAACACATGATTCATGAAGAAAAACAACTTATTAACAAGAAAAATTAAAGAAAATAGTTAGATCAAAGAAAACGGTTCATGACCATCATGCTTAGTTTTTCAACATGGATCAAAATCCATGAACTTAAGCATGATTTTGGCTCACCAACAAGAAAAAAAATGAAGAAAAATGAAAGCTTTAGGAAGAATATACCTTAACAAAACTTTAAAACTTGAAAAACTTAGTATTTTTGTAGTGTGTTTTCTTTTTTTTTTCTTACAAGCCAAAAATCTCTCAAAATGAAAAACCCTCCCTCTATTTATAAGGGGAAGATTCAGCTAAGTGGATCAAAAAATCCACTTCACTGAAATTCACCTCGATTTATTTATTTTGTTTTATTCATTATTTTCATTAAAAGATGGGATGCTTTAAGTTGGCAAGCATTTCGTAGTCATTCCAAATATTTTGCCATGGTCATTTAGATAATATCTCCTAATGGGTAGTTAGAAACCAACTAAATTAGTTAGGGAAAGTTAGAAATCAATTAGACTAGTTTCCTTCAAACTAGTAGAAAAATCCATAATAAAATTAAAATAAATAAATAAAAATAATTAAAAATAATAACCATAAACAAAATTCTAAAAATGAAATAATGAAAAAAATCTTAATTGGAAATCCAAAACTCGTAAAATCATATGAGACAAATCCTTAGGGAAGAAGATTGATATAAAAATTCAAAGCTCATAAAATAAATTGAATTTTCAAAAACTGATTTAGTATGAATTTGATAAAAATATTTTAAGAATTTTAAAAATTATAAACTCAAAAAAATTCAATCAAAAAAAATTATGGAATAAAAAACTCCACCTGGAAATAAGGAAAATCCACAAAATGGATAGTGATTTTTCAAAACTGATTTTATGGTAATTAATGGGAATATTTAAAGAATTTTGAAGTCCAAAACTTGAGAAATTCCACCAAAAATTTTATAGATAAAGGAAGGCTCGTATTTTGGAACCGAGAAAAATTTTAAAGAATATATTGAAACTTATAAAATGAATTAAATAAACATATTATCCACAGTGTTAATTAAAAAATGGTAAAGATGAAAATTTAAAATTTAAAACAAATCTTTGTTGAAAAAATTCACGAACAAAATGCTCAAAGTTCAGTGAGAAATTCAAAAATAACTGGCAAAATTGACAACTTGAATATTTGGTATAAAATGCCAATGTATAATTTTTCTTGATTACTTTTGATTTTTTGTTGGAAGGCATCGACATAAATACTACACAGATATCTGCAAAAATATAAAATGGTCAACTTTCTAATTTTTACAAAAAATATCAAAAGATTCCTAAAAATAGGAAAGTTAACCGTGATATTATCTGTAGAAATGATTTTTGAAATTTCACAAAATAATATTTGAATATTGATTTTTCTCTTGAATATTCATCCTTTTTATCTGAGATCGGCTTTCAAATGGCACATACGTGCCAATATGGCCACCTATGCATTACAAAATAAGTTACAAAAATGTGTAAACTACTTGGCAGAGGTTAACCCTTATCGAGGCGAAAACTATGTTCCCATCTCGGATAACTGGGATTATTGGAGAAAAAACCCAGATGAAATTAAGATCTACTGTCCTTAAATTTCTTAAAATTACATATTAGCCCCAAAATGACTAAAAGTTCCAAAAATATTTTGAAATGTCCAAAATACCCTAAATGGGTAATTTAGATATTAAAGTAGCCTAAAATGCAAAAATTACAATTAAAACCCTAAGCTTTTTAAAATTTCATTTTATACCTATAGGAAAACCGAAAGAATACAAAAGCTTATCAATACTCCACACTCTCTAGAGGATCAGAGGAATGCCAAAAATAATTAAAACACTTTAAATGGATGATTTTATGTTAAAAATGACAATTTTAACCTAAAATCCTAGATTTTCCTAATGTCCCTAAACTTTCCTAAATTTACAAATTGGTCCCTACATAATTAAAACACAAAATTAAACATCAAATATATCAAAAAGACCCCAAAAATCCAAAAAATGTATTTTGACATGATAGAATGCATAAAATGTGTCCTTAAATGTATATGTGGGTTTCGACCAAGCATGGAATGGCTAGAAATTATTTTTTTCATTTTTTTTACAAATTAATCCCTAAACTTTCTATATTTATAAAATAACCACAAAATAAAAAAAATCATCTTATGCATTAAGTTCAGTCAACATCAAATAACCCACCAAACAAAATTTTTCGAACTCAATAATCACATATCCAATCTTTGTCAAGACAAATCAACATCATCATATAATAAATCAGTAAAAAAACATATAAACATGTTGTTCCAACATATTAACAAGAAAATACTATGGAATATAGCATACATATGATTTATTACATATGACAAATATAGCATACATATTACATATGTATTCTATATACATGATTTATTACACATGATTTATTACATATGCATTCTTTATAGCATACATACCATGGAATATAGCATACATATTACATATGACAAATATAACATCATAGCACAAAAAAACAACATCATAACAACAACAAAAATTTCATGAGAAAAATTAAACTATTGTTACCAAAAATAAACCATAATCAACAAATCAAAGAAAATAGTTCATAGCCATCAAGCTTAGCCTTTCAACATGGATTAAAATCTATGAGCTAAAACATGTTTTTGGCTCACTAGAAGGAAGAAAAGCAAATAAAATGAACAAAAACTAAAGATTTTATAAGAAAATATACCTTAAAAGCTTTAGAACTTAGAAAATTTTAGGTGCTTTTTTAGTGTTTTTCTTCATGAAAGCCAATAGCCTTCAAATGAAAAATCATCCCCCTATTTATAAGGGGGAGTTAGGCCAAGGGGATGAAAAAAAATCCCCTTGGCTAAAAGTTGTAAAAAAAATTAGTTAATATTGTATACATTTATTTCATGGATATTTATGATTTGAGGATAAGATTGCATTAATTTAAAGTGTACCATTAGCTATGACTCATCCTTTTTAATGAAGATCAAGATAAGATCATCTAATGACATGATTAAAACCAAACTAAATTGGTTAGGTAATACTTGAAATCCAATTAAACTAAATTCCATCAAACTAGTTTAAAAAATCAAAAATTAAAATAAAATAAAAATAGAACAATTAGAATTAAAATTAATAATAACAAACAAAATTTTGGAAATGAAATAATGAAATAATCTTGATTAAAAATCCAAAACTCGTAAAACTATACAAGAAAAATCCTTATGGAAGAAAATTGTTATTTGAAAAAAATGCAGAACTCATAAAAATTAATTGAAATTTCAAAAACTGAATTAATATGTATTTAATAAAAATATTTGATGAATTTTAAAAATTTTAAATTTAGAACAATCCTACTGAAAAGATTTATAGAGTAGAAAGTTCCATATTTTGGAAATGAGAAAATTTTAAAAATACTTTCAAACGTATGAAAATGAATTAAATTCAACATATTATTCCAAATATTAATTAATTAAAATGAAAAAGATGAAAACCTAAAATTAGAATAAATTTTATTAAGAAAAACTTTGCGGACATAATATTTGCGATATTTTGACAAATTCAATTTTCAAATAATAAATTTGACAGGTTGACACCTCATGGTATAAAATGTTAATATGGATTTTTTTCTTGAATATTTTAGATTTTTTTGAGTGAGTATCAACATAAATATTGCATGGGTACCGATAAAAATATATGACGATCAACTTTTCAAAATTCCTAAGAAATCTCAAAAAATTCTTAAAAATAAAAAATTTAAACGTGATGTTATCTACAAAAATGAATTTCCAAATTTAACAGGTAAACACTTAAAAACTAATTTTTCTCTTGAATATTCATTCTTTTTGTTTGAGATTAGCCTTCAAAACTGCATTCTATGATACATGGCCATGTAAATATGACTAAATCAGTCTTGAAAATTCCCTACCTGTCTGGAGGAGACCACTAGATTTTTATTTTCAGATATTTAAAACTATTAAAAAAGAGGCCTAAGCAAAATTAGGTATCTAAAATTACAAAATAGCTTAAAAGATTAAAACATCATAAAACATACATATATTATTTTCAACCAAGCATGGAAACACCTTTCCAAGGCCTTCAAAATTTTAAGAAAATTATTTTTAAGCCTCCACAAATTTAACATATTACAAAATAATCTAAAATATCATAAAATTCAAGCATGAAAAATTATACAAAGACCATTATGAGTTTTAGCCATCATGTATTTCACCCATAAAATAATTTTTCATCACATATTTCTATGACTATTAATATACAAACATATCATAATTTTTTTATCAAGCATAAAGATGCATAAAACATGATAAATAATGAATATATAACATAAATGAACATGAAAATATTAAGAAAAATAATACAAAAATATATGCATAAAAGTAACATTATTTTCCATGAACAAACAAAAATAATCTCGATTAAAATTAACATATTATAAATAAAAATTAAATAAAATATCAAATCAAAGAACGTTGTTCATAGCCAACATGCTTGGCCTTTTAACCTGGATTGAAATCCATGAACTCAAGCATGATATTGGCTCACTAAAAGGAAGCAAAATGAGTGAAAGTATCAAAAACTAAAAATTTTCTAAGTATTTTTACCTTGAAAGTGTAGAAAATATGTAAAAACTTAAATCGCTCTAGTATTTTTTGGTGTTTTTGTATTGGAGAACCTTTAACCCTTACTAGAATCATCCTTTCTCTATTTATGGAAGGAGTAAGTCTGCCAAGGGGTTGAGGAATGTCCTTAGCTAAATGGTTCTAGCAATTTCTACATTTTTTCCATATTTTATTTTATTTTATTTATTTATTTATTAATTAATCCTTTAGATATTTCTAGGTTATATCTAGCTTTAATTAATTAATCTTATATTATTCAAAAAGCCTAAGGTGGGCTAAGCTTTGGTATGATGATGATCTAAGAAAATATTAATTTAATATATAGCTAAAATGTAATTAATTTGGTTAAGGAAAAGTTAAATTCTAACCCAATTAGTTCATGTAACTAAATCATTAAATTCCATAATTAAAATAAATATAAATAAAATTTTGAGAATAAAAAAAATGAAAAAAATAGAATCATATTACAAATTTTATGAAAATAATGAGTGAGAAGTACTAAATTATAAGAAATTAAAAGTTATAAATTAACAATTTTATTTACAAATTTAAACACATAAAAAGCCTAATAAAGTGTCCATATGAAATTTTGGACCTAAAAAAATTAATAAAAATTTTGAAGAGAGAAAACATTATCGCGCTTGGTTGTAAAATTAAAATAGGCCTATTTAGGCCTTAATAGAATGCATTTGTTGAAATGATCATAAATGGGCTTGTAGAGAATGAGATGGGCTTGGTATAGGATCAAAAATGGGTTGGACAAGCTTATTAGGCTTGTTAAAAGATTAATGGGCTTATTTTGGCCCATTAGCAAAATCTACAATTTTTTAGCCCATTAAAGAAATGTGGCACTAAAAATAAAGCAATAGTAGTAGTAGTAGTAATAATAATAATAATAATAATAAATAAAATAAAATTTTCCTATAAAATTCCAAACGTTGAACAAAAATTTTATGTGTGAGAAAGAGACAATCAAGAATTCTGAACTTGTGAAATTTTATGAGAAAAATCCTTATGAAAAATGATTTTTGAAGGAAAAATAAAAAACTCATAAAATAATTTGAAATTCCAAAATTTAAATTAATATAAATTTAATGAAAATATTTAAAAAATTTTAAAATTTCTAAACTTAATAAAATTACCAAAAAATTTATGAAGTAGAAGACTTTGTATTTTAGAAATTAGAAAATTTTGATAATACATTTAAATATTTGCAAAAATTACTTCAATTTAACATATTATTCAAAATATTAATTTATATTTATTTGTAAAATAATAAAATTAAAAATCTGAAATCCAAAACAAATTTTATCAAAAAACTTTCATGAGCTAAACACTTATAGTACTGTGAAAAATTCAAAATTAAATACTAAAATGGACAACTTAGCACCTCATGGTATAAAATGCCAATACATATTTTTTCTTGAATATTTTTTATATTTTACAATGAATATCAGCATAAGTATTGCACGAGTATCGATAAAAACATAAGATAATTGACTTGTCAATTTTTACAAAAAATTTTCAAAAAATCCCTAAAAATAAAAAATTTGACCATGCTATCATTTGCAAAATGAATTTCAAAATTTGACAAGGATAAAGTTAAAAACCAATTTTTTGGTATCCATACTACATGAATATAGAAAAAAATATACAGCAGCCAATTCTTAAAATTTCAGGGAAAAATCTTGAAAAATCCCTAAAAATAGAAATTTTGATCGTGATATTATTTGCAAAGATAAATTTTAAGATTTGACAAGAAAATATTTAAAAGTTAATTTTTTCTTGAATATTCATCCATTTTATCTAAAATATATATTTTACAACTCTCGAAACTATACTTTTTCATCACATGCATGCATGATCATTTAAGTATTTGGTCTTGAAAACATCTATCAACCAACTTTATTGAGAAAGATCACCTTTTTAGGCCAAGAGGTTGATAGCGAGATCTCGAATCAACTTATTGGTCTTATGGTATATCTCAGTATAGAGAATGTTACCAAAGATCTGTATTTGTTTATAAACTCTCATGGTGGATGGGTAATAGCTGGAGTAGCTATTTATGGTACTATGCAATTTATGCAACCCGATGTGCATACAATAAGCATGGGATTGGCCACTTCAATGGGATCTTTTCTCTTGGCCGAAGGAGAAATTACCAAACCTCATGCTCGGCGCCAAAACTTGCTCAGAAGAGGTCAACTTCTAGCAAGCTAGCCGCTAAGTTCTCAATTTTGGATATTTATAAATGTTAGAAAAAAAAGGCCCAAACAAAATTATATGTCTATATCTGCCCTTCTTTGGCCATTGCTGAGAATCAGGAACAGAGCAAGTGCCAAATAGACACGATTTCATTTAGGGTATCAAGTGCTGAAAAATAAACTAAACTAGATATACATTAAAAATAGAATAACCGAAGTCGAAACCTTAAGTTGGAATAGTGACTAGGGTAAGGTCTAAGTCTAAAGAGTTGATTAGGCTGAAACCATAATAGTTAGTGAAAGAGATCAAGATGAAATCTATGTTTAGAAAGGTTGACTAAGAATAGAGAAGGATGGCCACTTGTCATTTAAAAAAAAACATTTGAATTTGCAAGCATTTCACTAGGAAAAAGAGTTATTTTCTTTTTAAAATCATTTTGAGTACATCAATAATGTGATGTTGCACTCAATTTTTAAAGGTTTAAGGTTTGCCCCTCAACATTATCAGCTCTATAGCCATAAATGAATCTTGGTTTTGGTTGAGCCTTTAAGAAAGAAATTGAATCAGCATGGAAAATTCTTGAATTTCAAATCTTATTTATCAAACATCAAGTTAAAAAAGTTTTATCTCAAAGGAAAAGATGTTTTTGACTCATTTGTACTCCTATCCTTCTTAAATCAAGAATATAGAGGAGTATCATGAAAGTTATGGTAAGAGGTTATCCAAATCAGGGAGATCTCAAAATTATTATCATTATCTTAAAACAGTCAAACTATTAGTATTTAATTTTTTAGGAGTACTACTTATTGGTTGGCCTCAGAAATCCAGAAAAAAATATGGGTATGGAATGTCTATGGCTGAATGTCCAAGATAATCATATAAATGAGAGTGAATGACCTTTCTAGGAGTGTTGAATCTAATAGTGATCACCTATCTAATTAAAATCTTTACAAAAATTCTCACTATTGAAGATATTGGAAATCATTATTAAAAAAATTTATGACCTATGGTAGAATATACAATTTACATATCACTTATCCAATTAAAACCCTTTTTTTTGAAATTTTTATTATCCAAGATATTGGAAATCATTACTAACAACATTCATGACCTATAATAGAATATATAATATGCATAAACCAAAATTCGTTTTAAAATTCATAGTTTCCAAAAAAAAATACAAAATTTTAAAATCAAGATTAAATATACCCCTTTAGCATGCTACCATAAGGTCAATGACCTTTAGGCTAATCATCCTTGATAGGCATCTACCAACTTTTGGAATTCTATTGAATTGGCACCACTGAGGGCCTATACCTTGCTTTTTCTTTCAGAGAATTTTTTAAAGGGATTTACATTTCCTTCTTATCATGGACATGTTTTGAATAGATTAGGCTGAATATTATTGCAAAAGACTAGATGTTGGTTTCATCGAAGCAATAGATAAATCTTTCTTCATAACATGGCTTTGAAATATTCAGCAACGGGGCTTCCATGTTATAATTGATCATAAGAATAGTTTGGCAGTATTGAGATGAACAATAAATTTAAGAGCATCAAATAGCCTTGAAAAAAGAAGCTGATAAAGAACAAACTATCTACGCTCTTTAGAGCAAAATAATTACAATGAGATAATAGAAGAGCTCAAAACTTAGATTTTGTCATCTAAAAACTTCTATAGGGTTTTAATTATTCATAAATGGTCCAACCATGAAAAATGCTTTTATGAAAGCTGAATTGTAGATGGGCTAGTGAAAGATCAAGAAGTGTATTGAACTTTAAGTTTTTAAGCTCAAAAATTTCGTAAGATACATTGTTATTTCCTGTCATCTCAATCATGCCGTGAGTATAGCCATCTATATGAGATTTGATTCTTTACTGAATTCTTTAATAGGGAAGATGAATCCAAAAGCTTATCACATACTAAAGAATCATCCAAGTAGTTCAAGTTAAAATTTACAATAGGCTATTATTCCTCGGCCAACCATGCTGGATACTCTAAATTATCCTTACATTAAATCGCATGCATTTGTTAATAAAATCCTTTAATAAAAACTGTTGCATCCTTGTCCTCAAATTGTACTGCTTTAGGTAGGAAGGCTTCTTAAGCTTTACTGAGACAGTGGAAGATCATTCAATTCTGTTAAGGCAGTTGAGTGACTTATTGACATTTATTGATAAGATCACTTTCATGTCCTATGTATGCCACTTATTCCCCTTAGTGAGTTTTAAAGTCAACATGTATATATATTATGGGACTAGCTCCCACATGTTGAGTATTTTAAGGTGGTTGCCTTTTAGCTTATACTTTCTCGGATTCCATGGTAGAAGTATTGGTATAATATGGAACTATTTGTAAAATTCCTTGGTTAAGGCTTTACCCTTGTACAATTTTTTCTTCCTTGTAAAATAATGGACTGACAAATCCTCTTGTAGGGTAGTGGTTCTTACATTGCTCCTTATCGGAGGCATTATTTAAGAAAGGTTTTGGTTATCTATTTGCTACACATTTTGGGCATTAGGCATTTGTATATCTTTCATATGAACTGATTGCCTTTCTACTTTTACTTCCCTAGATTCTCTGACAAAAGTGTTTGATAGTATTGTTTGGACACTAGTAGACTGGCTCCCTTGCTATTTGTGCCTGCATTTTTTCTCGTCTGTAGTATCTTCGGTGTAGTAATTTCAATTACTCCACCTTGAAAATGTTAAAAAAAGAAATTGAATCAGTTTGTGTAAACATGCATATGTCTTGTTAACATTAATTTTCATCATCATTCTTACATGATTGTCAATGAATGAAAAATCAATATATGAATTAATAAATGAATAAACGAATGAATGAATGAATATGTGTATGAATGAATAAGTAAATAAGGTAGCATTTAATGGAATGAATTAGGTGCTAGTAATTGGTAAAATATCATATATGGACATTATTGTAGAGGCAAGAATCTAAGGAGCATGAGTCATGATTCAACACCATTGCTTTAGTATCCAAAGCTTTTTAATTTATCCACTGATTATTCTCGTACATAACCATATTTACGAGAATCAAAAATAACAAAAGGAACAGTTCTTGTAAGCACTTCATTTTCCTAACTGTATTAGTACAAATTATAATTATTCTCTTTTTTAAATATGTCTTCATGTGCTCACCTTTAAAACTTTGGACGATCTGAAAGGCTTAGCATGCACAACTTAAAAATGTATGATAGTGGTGGTCAAGCCTTTGAGTTATCCCATGATTGAGATTTGGATTAGGCGTTGTAATATGAAGGGGAGAGAGGCCGTCGGGTGAATCCCTCATCCAACTAGTCTCGAATGGCCACCATGAAGTAGTCATAAACTTGGAATTGCCGCTAATCATTTCACGTTGGGTAGCATCGAATGCCTATCGAAAATAAAATTTTGAGTTACAAAATTCAAAACATTATTTTCGAGGTCTACAAAGTCCAGAGATTTGTTGGCTGGGTTCAGAAGTTGGTTATGCATAGCGAAAGATTAGCATCCCCTATGATGCCCAAAATCTATACCTGCTAACTATGTCTTGCTTCAATTTTGGCTTAACGAGTTCCATTTGTTCATTATTTAGATATAATCCTTTTTTCATACATGAAGTTTTGGTGGAAAATGTAAATCCAGGTTTTGAGAGAAGATTTATATCACCTATGCACTGCGAAGTTGTGAGGAGCATAGGGATTTCTTATGAAGATAATTTTTGGATTAAATTTTGAAATTTAGGATATTCCGTATTTGGCACTGAAGAGATATCGACACAGAAGATCGCCTTGTAAAATTTTTAAAAATAAATTTTAAATATCAATGCAAGATAGTCACTACAAAATGGAAACCTATTAGTAAGACAAAAAAGAATATAATAATTTTACAAACAAAAATTGCAAACAAAAGAACAAAAAAAGAAGGGATGATTAGGATGTGTCTCGTAATTGTCTTTAATTATTAAAGAATACTTGGAATGACAATTTAGAGACGTGTTTTGATTTAATGGTAATTTAAGAGATAAAAAAAGGTTTTAATCAAAATAATCTAGGGTATGCGGAGGAGAAAAAATTTTAGATTTTTAAGGTAAAAGCAGGGTTGGAGTGTTCCCTCAAAAAGGTAGACTTAGAGTATTCCCAAAGATAAAGTTAAGAAAATAATTAGGAATCTCTAATATATTTGAGAGAAAAAATCAAGTTTTCTTTTCAGTGGGAAAATGAGGTTTGAGTATCCTCTCGAAGTGATGGGGTTGGAATATCCCCAAGAATGAAAATTACTTAAAAAAAGTAATTAGGAATCTTTAATAAATCTGAGAGAGAAAATTCAATTTTTGTAAAGAATTAGGTTAGAGTATCCCCTCAAAGTGGTGGGGTTTGAGTATCCCCAAAAATAAAAATCTTTAATGATTTGAGGAAATAATTAGGAATTTTTAATAAACCCAAGAGAGAAAATTTGAGTTTTTTAGTGGAAAAATGGGGTCAGAGTATCCCTTTAGAGTGGTGAGTTTGGAGTATCCCCAAAGACAAAAATTTTTATGATTTTAGAAAATAGTTAGCTTAAAAAAGACGTATTTTAAAAATAGGAAATCAAATATTTGAATAAAATATATTTTATCTTAAGCCTTGATCCAAACCTAAAGGGTTTGTGTAGTTAGGGAACTAATTAGATGCATTTCAAGACATTCAACATCTCTATAAAGGTGTCTAACGATTGAGCTAAAACCAGGGGATAACATCATGCCATATATTTTCTCGAATTTACTCTAGGTTCATTTGAAAGATTCAGGGGGTAAATGAGGTAACGTTGGAAAGGTAACTCGAAAAGGACTAATATAAAAATTTTTAAGAATCCTAGGAAATCACCTTCTAAGTGGAATTAATTTTTAGAATTAGGCTTGTTTCGACCAAGCAGCATGTACAAGGAAAAAGGCGTCATGGACTTTGATGAATTATTCTAAGCTCATTCGGAATCACTAAATCTTAAATGATACCTTTTTGGAAAGGAAAATTTGCAAACTTTTTAGGAAAAAATATTTAAAAATTATATAGAAATCATTTGATGGGCCAAAATGGCTTAAACAAAACATAACACACTAGTTCCAGGCGTCTTAGACAACAAAGGTTCAAAAAATCATAACTCTCTCATCCGAGATGATCTGAGGCGCACAAGACATCGTTAGAAAGGTATTTTGATGCCCTTTAAGGGAAAATATTGAAAAACTCTAGAAAAATCATTTATGACTTGAAAATAATTTTTCAAACTTAGATTATGGTGCTACTAGAGCAAAAACAGGGGAGTCATTTGATTTTTTTGAGTTTTTTTTCCAAGGATAGACTTGAATCTAGGACACCCAAACATCTATGATAGAAAGAAAAAAGTAACATAGGCATCATGAGTTCATTCCATAATGCTAGAAACGTTTGATGATGAAATAACCCACTGACCATGTCACTAAAGAAGGTATTGGACTCATGATCAAGGCCTAATGCATTAATAACAGAAAATAGTATTTTATGCATGAATCCAAACTTGGAAGTTTAGTTTTTCCATAAGATTGGAAGACCAATTTAACCAAAACATTAAATCTATGCTAGTCCTTATTATTGGAAGGTAGCATAGACTTAACTTGGGGTTTTTTTCAAAAATCAAATATTTTTATGACAAACAAGCATGCATTTTGACAAACAAATCATTAATAAAATACAACATGCATAAAGATAAACAAATATTACATATGCAAACACACAAAAAAAACATTTTGACATGGAAAAGGTAACAAAATTGCAAGAAGATGACAAATAAGATGCATGAAAGTAGCATGAACATGTTCAAGTGAAGAAAAGCATGCTAAAATTTTCAAGATAGCATTTTTGTACCATGAAATTCCTTAAAATACCAAAAAATGCATGAATATAATGCATGTTAAAAGAAACATTCAAGCTGGTGAAAATAGATGAAATATGATAGAAAATGCATGAATAAGGGACTGTTTTGATAACAAAATGAAGAGCAAAAGTTTGGCCTACCAAGCAACATCAAGGCATAAAAAAAAATCAAGATCCTAAAACTACCACAACTAAGGCAACAATAATGCATAAGAGTTCTAGGATAGTCATGGCAGCATAAATGATTTACTAAAATGATGCAGATGATACAAACAAAAAATATATGGAACAAGGTAGAGAAAATATACCAAAAAAGCTTGAACTTTCCTCTCTACTTGAAGTACTGACTTTAAGCTCAGTTTCTTTCCTCTTTCTACTATTATTTAGCAAAAAAAATGATTAAAAGAAGAAGTTTTCTATTAATATTGTTGATAGTGAGGTGTTTTATGGATGAAAGTGTGTGAAAGTTGATTTTTTAGAGGTTTTTTGATAATGGTTTGGGGAACTATGACAATGGAACACTATTTTTGGAGATTTTGTTATGATTGAAGATTGTTGGAGGATTTTTTTAAAAGTGGCTGGAAGATTCTGTGTGTCTCTTCTGTTGAGCCAACTTTTTCTTTTTAAATCAAAAGGTCAACTAATGCTTTTGGGAGACATAACAGAGGGTATTTTTTTATCTTTCATTCAAGTAATAGAGGGCATCTTTAGCTATTGTGCTTAGTTGGCCTTGCCATGCAGATTAGTGGGGATATACATAGCATACTCTCTTACAACCATATATTTAATGAAAATGACCTTTGTTATTGGCTATTTGGGCTTTAAAAATTTATTTAAATCTAATCACGAGCCATAACTAAGACTTAGTATGAATTATGATGATTTTTGGCATAAAATCATGTTTGAATTGGATCTTCAAAGGTTGCAAAATGGCTCAAACTAGGCAAAAATGCCTTGGTGTATCATACAAAACATTCTATATCGATACACAAGACAACTTTTACACATGAGTATTGATACAAAGAGGTGTCCATTGATACTAAGAGCAAAAAATCATTTCCAGTTTCAAGACTTAGAGGCCTATATCGATACTCATACTTGTATATCGATACATTATCCAAAAATCACAACTTTAGCTACTGATAAGGTCTATATCGATATAAATATGCTAAGTATCGATACCATACCTTAGGTATCAATACCAAACCCTCTTGTATTAATACTATGTGCAAAAAATCAAATTTTCAATGATGTAAAGGCCTCATACCAATACTTATCCACCAATATAAATTACACATACGTTAGGCTTTTTGAATACCTTACCATTGTCACAAATAGTAGGAAATTAACTTGTGTACTCATTTGAATGACTCCGATGACACCTTAAATAATGACCTTTGATGCTTTATTTTTACATTTTTCTTTAATACGACCATAGGCATTTCTAACATTTCTCAAAAAATATTTTTCCTTGGTGCTATGTTACCTAATAGTGCCTGATGACATGGCACCTAGCAATCATCCCTAGTTTTTTTTTTATTTTCTGATTCAATTGTCTTTTAAGTAAGTCCTGGGATGCTGAAAGTTAGCATAGACAAATAGCTTCCCCTCTTTGGCTGTTGCTGAGTATTAGTAATAGGGCAAAGATAAATAGACATCATTTTGCTCAGGTAGGATGATGGTTTAATGTGCTTGCAGAAAAATAAAGATTTAGTTAATGTTACGAGCATATATATAATGATTCTAATAGAAACATAAATTTTAATGAGTGGGTTTGACCTTCTTACTAGGTTGTTTTTCCTGGGTTTGATCCTTCAAATAAGTGCCACCAGCTTATGTAGGCTTTGACTCAATAGGCATCTAGCTCCTTATGGACTGAGGTAGGCTATATCCTAGGTTTGAACCTCCAAACAAGCATTACTCGCTTATGTGGGCTTTAACTCGATAGGCATCCAACTCTTTATGGACTGAGGCAGATTGTTTCCTAAGTTTGACCATCCAAATGGTGCCACTAGCTTGTGTGGGCTTTGACTCAATAGGCATCTAGCTCTTATGGGACTGACAAATGTTGTTTCCTGGGTTTGACTCCCAGATAGATGCCATCAGCTTGTGTGGGCTTTGACTCGATAGGCACTGTCCAGCTCTTTATGGACTGAGGTTGGTTGCTTCCTGAGTTTGACCCCATAGAAAGGGCCACCAACTTGTGTGGGCTTTAACTCAATAGGTGTCTAGCTCTTTATAGACTGAGGTAGGTTATTTCTTGGGTTTGGCCCCCAAATAGGTGCCACTAGCTTTTGTGGGCTTTGATTTAATAAGTGTTTAGCTCTTTATAGTCTGAGGTAGGTTGTTTCGTAGGTTTAACCCTTAAATAGGTGCCATCAGCTTGTGTGGGCTTTGACTCAATAGACGTCTAGCTCTTTATGGACTAAGGTAGGTTGTTTCTTGTGTTTGACCCCCAAATAAGCACCACTAGCTTGTATGGGCTTTAATTTGTAGGCATCTAACTCTTTATGGACTAAGGTCAGCTGTTTCTTAGGTTTAACCCCTAAATAGGTGCCACCAGCTTTTGTAGGCTTTGACTCGATAGGCATCCAACTCTTTGTGGACTGAAGTAGGTTGTTTCCTAGGTTTGACCCTCTAGATAGGCATCATCAGTTTGTGTGGGCTTTGACTCGATAAATGTCCAGCTTTTTATGGACTAAGGTAGGTTGTTTCCTGGGTTTGACCCCATAGATAGGCATCATCAGTTTGTGTGGGCTTTGACTTGATAGGCATCCAGCTCTTTATGGACTAAGGTAGGTTGTTTCCTAGGTTTAACAGTCTAGATAGGCACTATTAGTTTGTGTGGGCTTTGACTCAATAGGCATCTAGCTCTTTGTGGACTAAAGTAGGAAAAGAAAATCATCATGTTCTTTAAAGACTAAGGTAGGTAAGCATCCTACTTTTTAAGAACTTAAAAAAAGAGTTTAGATACCTTTCTTGGATGATTTTCAATGAGCTTATAAGGTTAAAGATATTTACCTGGGGCTTTTCAAGCTGTATAATGCATGAGGATGCAAATGCATGCTTAAAATGATGCAAGAGTGATGATTTTGAAATCTAATCTGATAATTGATTTTAGCCTTCTCCAGTTGTTTGCTCTTCGATAGTTTGATAAGGTGATTTTTTGCCTTGGGATTGACCAACCTTGTTCCAGATTTAAGAGATTTTGAATGCATAGGTTGTTCATTGGAGGTGCAAATGGCTTATTATAGAGGTGATCCTAAGTTTAGATGGCTTGTGATTGGGGACTTTTTTTTCATTGAGTTTACTAACAAGTATGAAAGGTTT
Source organism: Adansonia madagascariensis (assembly GCA_038381835.1). Taxonomy (NCBI): domain Eukaryota; kingdom Viridiplantae; phylum Streptophyta; class Magnoliopsida; order Malvales; family Malvaceae; genus Adansonia; species Adansonia madagascariensis. The sequence continues at coordinate 23,393 of JBBYHL010195020.1, forward strand.
TTTTGGTCAATAATGATTCAAAGGGTGTTTTTGGTGGTCTGAGTGGACTGTTCTAAATTCCACTTAAGGATAATAGTTTGAAAAGAACTTTGGCTCATTATCTTTAGGCTCAAGTTTACTAGGAGGAGGTTTTAAGCATGTTTTCATGATATGGGGTCTAAGAATAAGACCAACTGTGGCCCTGAGAGTTCATTCTTGGTCTTTAGGCATAAAACAAATTTCTTGTAATGTTTCATCTTTCCAAGTAATGTTAAGAAATCCTCTTATCAGTTTTATTCATTTATCAGGCATTATCAGTTAAATGATAAACATGATGCAACATGGGATGCAAAAGTTACAAAAAAGACTCAATAAGAAATCAAGCGATTATATTTAATTTAAAAGAAAGAAAGAACAAGTTATGACAAATTATAGGATCATAAAAGATTTTAAGATACAAAAGAATTCAGAGGGGTTTTTTTCATTGCTTAGCCCTTAATGCTGATGACGTGAGTCTTTCACTAGGTGTCTTCGAAAACTTTTCTCAAGTAATTAATCCTTTTGGTGTTGGTTGACTCGCAAGAAAATTCTTTAGATTACCTATGGTGGGATGGAGGTCTTAAAGTTAGAAGTTTCCATTTTTTGGATGCAGGTAAGGATGAGATATAGTGAGGTAGGTTGGCAGAGAATAGGTGAATTAGGTTATGATTTGGTGTTTTGATTAGGGTTGTGAATGTAAGATAAATTTGTTCTTGACTTGGTTAGAGTAAGAGAGTCTGGTCACTTAAGCTGCCATTTCAGGTTTTTAACCTAAGCTAGCTCTCTCTCTCTTTTTTTTTTCTAAAATGAAAGGAGAAGGAGAAATAGGATTCGTTTTTGGATTTACATCCTAATATCCTTTTAGGCATAGTATTTCTTGATAGAATCAGAGTTCACAGGGTTAGGTAGGTCACTACCATCTATTTTAGTTAAGATTAGGGTTTTTTAAAAAAATACATGTTTCACCACGTATAACCTTTTTTAATTTAAGGTCTATTTTCCTCGAGCATCTTTATAGGTTAGGAAATTTTTTAAGCACCAAGTCACTTTCTCGAAATTGACAAGGATGGACCTTTTTGTCATAGGCTCTCATCATGCATTTTTTATACATCTACCCATGACAAATGGCTTTCATTCTTTTCTAGTCGATGAGATTGAGTTGTTCATATTAGTTTTTAACCTATTTAGCCTTTTCAAGATGTGATTCCATCAAGACTCTGAGTGAAGGGATTTTGACCTCAATAGTAGGATAGTGTCCATGTTGTAGACTAAGGAGAACGTTGTAGCACCCGTGGAAGTTTGTATTGCTGTGCGATAGGCATGCAAAGCCAAAGGCAACTTTTCATGCCAATCTTTGTATGTCTAAGCCATCTTTTTGACTATCTTCTTAATATTCTTATTAGTACTTCAACTGCCCCATTCATTTTTGGACGATATGGGCTAGAATTACGATGCTGAATCTTAAACTGAGAACAAACTACTTGCATCATTTTATTTTTTAGGTTGTGTAAGCTATCAATAATGATCTGCTCAGAAAGACCATATCTACAAATGATGTCCCATTTTACAAATTTGCGTACAACACATCTGGTGACATTGGCATAAGAAGCTGCCTCTAACCATTTGGTGAAATAAGCTATAGCAACCAAAATGAAACAATGCCCATTAAAAGCCTCTGAGGTAATAGGTCTGATCATGTCCATGCCCCATATGGAAAAAGGCCATAAGGTTGTCATGAAATGTAGAGGTATTAGTAGGACATGAATTATGTTTGTATAGATTTGGCATTTATGGCACTTTCAGGCATAGTCGAAGCAATCCTTTTCAAGAGTCAACCAATAGTAGCCTGATCGCGTGACTTGTTTCACCATTTGGTGTCCATTAGCATGCATATTGTAAATTATTTCATAGACTTCTTCTAGAATTCTTTTCGTTTCAGAATCATCTATGCATCGAAGTAGTACTTGATCCCAACCTTTTTTGTATAAAATTTTGCCATCTAAAATAAAGCTCACACTTAATCATCAGATGGTCCTCTTATCAGTTTCGATAACACTTCTGAGATATTGCTGACCCCTGATGTACTGAAAGATCATGATACCATGGCAAGTCATCTTTCTCTTCTTCATCATTTTTGACAATGTGCTAGAGTTGAGTAAATGCTCATCTAAATGGGAGTAACACCTGATTCTCAATTTAGTCTGAACATGGATGACAAAGTGGCTAAAGCACTAGCGATTTTGATTCTTTTCTCGAGGTAAATACCAAAAGTTGATATCATCATATTTTTTTTAAGTTTTGAGATCAGGCTCTTATAATGCACTAGTTTAGCATCATGTGTTTGCCATTCTCCTCTCAGTTGGTAGATGACAATGGCTGAATCTCTAAATACTTGCTGTGTTTGGATGCCTCTTTCAATGGCTAACTGGAGTCCCAAAATGCAGGCCTTCATTTTAGCTATATTGTTGATGCAGCCAAAGTTTAATCTTATAGTGAAGGGTAGTGGTTTCTATCAGGTGAGATAAAAATTGCCCTACTTTCATGCCCTAGTGTATTCGAAGCTCTATCAAAGTACATTTTCCAAGATAAATTGGACTCGATAACGTTCTCTGCCTTGGATATGCATATTAGGTCTTTATCACAAAATTCAAAGTCTAAAGGCTTATGGTCATCTGTTGCTTGACTTGCTAGGAAGTCTGCTATTGTGCTACCCTCAATGGCTTTTTGGTTCAAATACATGGTATTGTACTCGGAAAGCAAGACTTGCCACCTGGCTAATCTCCCTAATAAGGTAGAAGCTTCACACAAATACTTTATGGGATCAAGTCTTGTGATTAGCCACATAGTAATGTGTATTATCTTAACCTCCGGGCCGTCTAATCTAGAGCATAACATAGCTTCTCTATGAATGAAATATTATTTTTATATTTTATGAACTTCTTGCTTAAGTAGTAGATAACCTGTTCCTTCTTACCCAATTCATCATGTTGACCGAATGCATAGCCCATCGACTTGTCAAAAACTAATAGGTGTAGGATCAAAGGTCGATTAGGTACTAGTGGCATAAGTACTAGAGTAATTGAAGGGTAGTGTTTGACCTTATCGAAGCCTTCTTAGCATTCTTCATTCCATTCTTTAGGATTTTATCTTCAAGTAGCTGAAAGATTGGATCGTATTTATCAATCAGCTAAGATACAAAATGAGCTATGTAATTCAATCTTCCCAAAAAACTCCTATACAAGTTTTGAATGGCTTTGACCTTGTCGAGATCGACTTCTATTCTTTTTTTTCTCTTATAATGAAGCCTAATAGTTTGCCAGATGTGACACCAAATGTGCATTTTACAAGACTTAACTTAAGTTGGTATTTGTAAAGTCGT
>JBBYHL010195020.1:28151-80338 GCA_038381835.1 Adansonia madagascariensis
AGTCTAAACACTTGAAACAAATCTTGAGGACACAAGTTAGTTTCTTGGTCCATCATTGACGGCCTTGGCTCTTCAACTGCATTGATGGAGAAAACCCCAAATGCTTGTTTAGTATGAGCATAACATTAACGGATCAGGTATTTATATGTCTTTCTAGGTAGAAACTTCTCAAAGTGGTGGAAATATCATTGGTTCATATCCCGCATCTTGTCCCAACAAATAAGCCATCCTTTTCTTATGATTCCTCTGAGCTTGTTTTCTTTTTCGCGGTGCACTAGGCTTGAATTCTTACCCTCTCTTGTTGATTTGGTTAACAATTTTCAAGGCATTGGCAATCCCTTAAAGGTGTTTTCTGATTCTCTTTACAAGCTGGGTATCTTTCCTAACGATTAACTTTAGACCCATGTGATTGCTCTTCGATAGGCTAGGCTTAAACATTGACAACCTTTTCGTAACATAAATGGCATTGACAAACTCAAAGGATTGGAAAAAAGATTCTAGGATATCTTTATCAGGTTCAACATATGGGGCATCAACTGAGGTAACAGCAATGATATCTTCTTCTCCTCCAATACTGACAACTTTGTTCTTAATGATAAATTTTTATTTTTGGTGCAATGATGATGGTACTACCCCTGCAAAGTGAATCCAAGGTCTGCCCAATAGGCAGTTATATAATAGAGCAATGTCCATCACATGGAATCAACCTCATAAGTACATAGGCTGATTTAGAGTAGAATGTGATGTTTCCCATAATGTTTCTACAAGTTTTATCAAATGCTTGCATAACTGTATGACTATCCTCGATATGAGATGTGTCAATAGGGAGCTTGTTCAAGCATGATCCAAGCATTACATTTAGAGTTGACCTATTATCAATGAGCACCTTGGGTAACATGCTACCTTTGCAGTATGTAGTGATGTGAAGGGCTTTATAATTTCCTCTTCTTCCACGAGGGATTTCATTATCACTAAAAGATATGTAATTGTCGACTGTGATTTTGCTCACTAGATGATCCAACTGACCTCTACAGGTGTTAGAAGGGACATAGGCCTTATTCAAAACCTTAAAGAGGGCATTTCTATAAGCTTCGAAGTTCAATAGTGATAACATAGATCTTGGTAGGTTCCTTGTTCAACCAATCAACAATGCTTTATTCACTATGCTTAATGAACTTAAGGAATTTAGTAGCCTCCTTCTTACTCACTGGTTCCTTTCTTTAGTTGCAGCCTTTAATGCTTGAAGAACATGATTAGTATTCTCTTACTGAGTTTTGCTTCTCGATGTTAGGGTGTAACATCGATCGCTTTAAGTTAGGTGGCTTACCCCTGAAATGTCAATTTTTATAACTTGCTAACTAGATTCGGTGGTGATCAAAGTTTTGCTTTCATAATTTTAAGGCATCACTTGGTTGTCGTTATAAGAGATAGGGGATGGAAGTTGAATGATCATCTTTGGTGTAGGCTGAACAGGGGTAGCTTTAACTTTCGGTCAGTTTTTGAATAAGACCAATGGCCTTCCAACCTCGTAAGAAGGATTGCTCCCTTTTTTTTCTATAGTGTTGATAGATGGTGTTGCATTTTTAGACTAGTATGCGAGGTTTGTTTTTTATTGTAGAATTTGATGCTACCTTTGTTCATCATTCTTTGAACCATAGCATGAAACTCTTTGCATGTTTGAAGAGTATGGCCATGGACAGTGCAAAAATCATAAAAGTTTTTGGCTTCATCATTCGTATTTTTGACCCTATTAACCAATTCAACTTGCACCAAGATTTACTGGACCAAATTCATTGATGTTCTGAACTCCTCTATGATTTTTGCAATCTCTCAATTCTCTCAAATAGCAAATCTACGTACATCTAACTCAACATGAGTTCAAGATTAACTAGCTGCATTGCTAGATTTTGGTTGTTGACTAGCCTTCATTTTTCCTTTCCCTTTGCCTTTGAGGATATCTTTTCTGCCTGATTCATTTTTCATGGTCTCATTGATCATTTCACACAATATGACTACATTCATGAAACTCCTTGAGAAGATTTTTGCTACCTTCTCATAATAAAAGGCTTGTAATATGTTGATGAATTTGATAGTCATCTCTTTTTTTGTCAACAAAGGATATGGGCAGCTTCTTTTATCCATCTCAAAGCATACTACCTAAAGTTTTCATCAGCTCTCTTTTTCATGCACATGAAAGATAGATAACTTGAGATCCAATCATCAGTAGGCCTTTTCGCATCCATGGCATTAATAGATGAACTGATGTGTTCATTCTATTCCGCATAGAACTCAATCTTGGACTAGTCCATCATGCTTTGGACCATTATAAGAATGATAGGCAGTGTGCAAATCATGCCGTTGACCATAATGGCAGCAAGATGGCCTAATGATTTTTTGCTCTGATCTTTATTTTCTGACAGTATTTTAGCTCTCACAAAAGCTTGCTAAGCCTTGTTCATCGATGTTTTGACTTCTCTAATGCTTCTTTCGATCCAATAACCTTTTTCATCAATTATCGCATTCATTTTTGGTTTAGCATGGTTAGAAAGTGGATTGGCTTCAACATTTGGTCTAAGCCCTTGTTCAACCTTGATCACACCTTTTTCTAGCAGACCCTGTACCTTTCTTTTAAATGAGGTGCAATTTTCAATAGAATAACCTTGTGCTCCGGTGTGGTACTCACAATATGCATTCTCATTATACCACTTGGAGTACATGGTGATCTTGGGTTTGTGAATACTGGGGCCACTAGTTGACCTACCAATAGACAAAAAGGGATCTTTTTATAGAAGTAAGGGAATGGCTCAAAGTACTCCCTTTCTCAGAGTGCTTATTGATTGTTTAGAGCTCTTGCATTCTTTATGTTGCAAGGTTGTGCACTTTGGCTCATGTTTTGAATAGGATTCAGTGCAAAGCTCATTATTGGAGCAAACATAGTAGCATGAACTGATTATGGTGCTAGTGAGTAAGGGTTAAAACCCATATTTAACATGTTCAAGAGGTACACAACCTACGCTAGATATGGATTTTAATAAAACTTGGAATAACTTTAGATAACAACATTCATCTCTTTGTCTTTACCTTTATTTGTTGACTTTTTGACATACCCGGATGATTCTTCAATGGATATATCTTGCCATTTTTAATAGCATTATTGATCATTTCACTTGATATAACCATATCGACAAAATTTGATGGTATTTCCTACTAGTCTTTCATAGTAGGGAGTTTGCTGGGTGCTAACAAACATGGCCATCATTTTTTTCAGTCAAAGAGGGATCAACTTGAGCTGCCTCCTCTCTCCACCTTTAAGCATATTGTTAGAAGCTCTCAGAGTGTTCTTTTCCATGTTTATAAGGGAGAGGCAATCTAGAGCCTAATTAGATAATGTTTGTATTGGTCAAGGAAAGTGCGAGCCAGATCCACCCACGTCTGAATTCTCACAGGATCAAGCCCTATGTATCAATGAATAGCTATCCCAGTCAAAATGTCTTAAAAGTAATATATTAATAATTTCTCATTCTCTTCATACCCAGCTAATACGTGTGCAGGTGGGCTGTGGGGTCGGTAGTTCAATTATATTTTTCAAAATCAAGCACTTTTAACTTAGACAAGATAACAAGACTCGAAGCCAACCCTAATGATTTCGCATCTACGATCCTAAATTTGTCACTTCCTTTAATAGCTTGAAAGCACTTCTCGAGTGACTAATACTTGTTTAAGCCTTTATCATTTTTCAAGGATCTCTTTTTTTTATTCCATTTGCTCATTGAGATCTAGGAATATAGACTTCACCAATGAAGAACCTGCTCTTTGAAATCTTTGGACCAGGTAAGATGTTACTGTAGGGTTGGTGTAAATGAAGGGCTAAGTTGATGGGATATTTGTTACCAAAGGATGTTGTCTATGCAATGCTCAGTGCCACATTCAAGTTGCTTTCAGGATTGGTCGATTCTTTCCCTACATTAACTATGCTTGTTTACCCTTTTTCCTTCAAAGCCTCAGACAATAGCTTAATTAATTCGGATTAGACTTTCATGGTATGAGCATGTTTGATGCGATGAAAGTGAGTATGCGATGATGAAGTTAAATGACATTAACATGAATGAATAAAACAACAAAAGAATTGGGTTAGTCATGCAAATGTAAAAGGGACAACTAGATAAAGGGGTAGCCCTAACAATAGCGTCTTTCATCAAAGCAACAAAATATTCTGATTACACATGATTACATTTGGAAATAACTGACACGGTTACATTGCCTAACCATATGTTTCAAGAAATAAAATAATTGTTCTTCATAGGCTTTGATGGGTAGAATATTATGTGTTAAGGATCATGCCACATCCATTATATTCTCGACTTCCAATTAGGCTACCTAAATCTGCTCGATGAGATTGCAGTAGTGATCTTGATGGTTTTAGCATGCTTAATCAATCATCTACAGCCACTCTTCCTCTGCTATTCAAAGGCTCTTGCTAGTTCATTGATTTGGTCTTGGTGAGCATGTAGAAAATGCTCTAGATCTTGGATTTTGAGTGTCAAATCATATTCTCAACATGGTTTACCCTCAAATCCCTACTTAAGCTTCTAGTCATCCATTCTTCCTTTGATAGGTTGATACGAAGGCACGAGTTCTAACGAGCTTTTCCTTATTGGCCGTAACCTCTTCTTTACATTGGTGTAGTTCTTTCTCAAGGATATTAATTTTTGCTCTTTACTTAACTGACGACTTTCAAAGGCATTGTAACTTACTTGCTTTGTTGAGTGCCACATAATCTTTCCTTAAACTCTCAAGATCTTTCTTAAGATAGTTCTTCTTTTTAATAGCCCGATTTGACTAACCATCTTAGAAGTAGAGGTCTATTTCTAATTGACTCCTCTTTTCCTTTAAGTAAGCAATTTCTTTCACAAAGGTTGCCTTTTCTTGTTTGAACTCTTACTTAAGCAATTCATTCTCAAAAGGAAATTCATCAACTGAAGCTTATGATATTCCAATGGTAGACGAAGGTAAGGAGTCATTGATGTGATGGGTCCTCTACTCACCATATCCCAAGATCGTACTACTTCCTCTCAAATACCTCTCCATACAATGAGTTTGTTTCCATGCATGAACGGTTATCTAAACTTTTCACTTGTAATCAGGTTCACCATAGTCAAAATCCTATAATTCTAGGTCTTGGATGAAGGGGATTACCAGAGAACTAGAATAAGTGAGTAGTTAGTGCTTTCTCATAATCCTATGAGCGGCAAACAACTAAAATCTTCGCATCGGTATATGATTATTTATGGTGAAAACTAGAAGGCTTTTAATGTCACCTCTTCTCCACCGAGGTTTTGGAGTTTTTGGACCTATTGCTCTTTGCACTTATCCTGAGGCCATTTCTTTTTAAACACCTTGGAGATAGGGCTAAAGTTAGACAAGAAATTGCATGACACTTTTTTTCTTCGTGGCATAAATGACTAATAAGCTCGATGTAAAAAAATGATGCACATTTGATGAAGCGACCGATACCAATTTTCTTGCAAAAACTAAGAGCTAAATGGTTTTAGCAATGATAAGCAGTGTGGGATTGATGTTGCGGCACAATCAAAAGAAAATTGCTATTGTACCTCTAAAATAGCCTAATGTTTTTGAATATACAACTAGACCATATATTGCTAAAGAATAGATATCTTGAATCTTTCGGTTGTCAATGGTATTTTCCATTACTTCTTTAAGGCTAACCCATGAGATGCACTCATTATTCTCCTTTATCTTAATACGATCTTTGATCCAAGATTCTATTGCCCTAAAGATCTGAGCTAATCTTTTCTTGAAGGTTGGAGGGTTTAAAGCCTTACAGTATATTCTATCAGTCTTAGCTCTCTCAATATTGAGTAACACAGCATATTCGTTGACTATAGGGACCAAATCTTCATTATTAAAAGTGAAGCATTAATATGCTAGGTTCCAAAATTGAGACGTTGCTTGCAATAGGTTGACATCCAAATGGACCAAGAGCAAAAGGGCAATGCTCTGTATCATTTCATGAATGATTCTTTCTCGATATTATTCTAACTAGTCCATAGATGCTTTGGGTCTTGCTAGTAATTTTGATGGTGCCCTATCTTGACCCTTTCATGCATAATTGAGACATATCCAGGTCTAATAATGTTGCTATCTTCATGTTGTTGATGCTCGAACCATGCTCGAACTTTCTTAAAAGGCTTCAGATCTAAAATGGACTATTGCTCCATGATAGACACCTCTTGATGAACATTGAGCCATTGGCCAATTGTCCTATGATGATGATTATGATGAAATGATGCATTCATGAAAAAGAAAAACAAAAAGGGAAATGAGTTAGTAACCATATAAAATAATAGGTATAAGGATAAAAGAATGAAAGAATAGCAACAACAGTGCATCACAAAATGCCTTGAGAATAGGCGATACGATGCTTAGGGGTAGACATGATGATCCTGAATGTTGAGACATTGAACGAACAACATAACGACATGTTTGCATTAAAAATTGCCTTTTTATGAAGTAAAACGATGCTTTGCAAGGACTAAGACTGACCATTTAAGCGATGATGTTTGTTCATCACCATCTATGGCGAGTACACGTTAAGCCATCATTCAGATAGCATGATTCCTTATTTTGATCAGATATAACTATTTTGAGATGGCATTGCTGGTAATGGCATTCACTTGTCATCAACTACTTATTAAACAGGATTTGCAATCGAATGTAATGGCATATTTTAAGAGATGATCATCAAAATAAAAATGACAAACGCAGGCAATAATGTTCACCCATCATTCCCTACATAGCCATGGTATATAATAGTAAAGGTAAAAGGTGTTTCCCCAAGTGATCCTACTCTCTGAGTTATTCTAGCAGCAATATGGTTTGACATGGTTTAGCTCTTAGGGTTCACTATACAGGTTTAAGTTGATGCCTAATTCCGTATTTGAATCACTCTTCCATTTGGTAAGGACAGTTGAGGCACTATGATCCTATGCCCATCACGGGTTCGACGAAACAGGTTTATTTCCCTATGCAAATGTTAAAGGGTATTCATGAGAGACATAGATAATTTTTTGTGCAAAAATCATGTTTGAATCGGATCTTCGATGGCTGAAAAATGCCTTAAAATAGGTAAAAATGCCTTGGTTTATCGATACAAAACATTCTATATCAATACACAAGATAACTTTTACGCATGAGTATTGTTACAATGAGGTGTGTATCGATACTAAGAGCTAAAGATTGTTTCCAGTCTCGAGACTTAGAGGCTTGTATCGATACTCTAATGATTTGTATCGATACTCATGCTTGTTTATCGATACATTTTACTAAAAATCACTACTTTAACTACTGCTAGGGTCTGCATCAATACAAACATGCCAAGTGTCAATACCAAACCTTAGGATCAATACCATACCCTTTTGTATCAATACTACATGTGAAAAATCAAATTCTTGGCGACGTAAATGCCTCCTATCAATACTTTGCACTAATATAACTTGCATGTACCTTAGGCTCTTTGAATACCTTACCTTGGTCACTAACAGTGGGAAATTGACTTGTGTACTCATCTCAATGACTTTGGTGACACCTCGAATAGTGACCTCTGATGCCTCATTTTTACATTATTCTTTAATACGACCTATACGCATTTCTGGCATTCTTCAAAAAAAATTTTTGCCTAGCACCATGTTACCTAATAGTACCTAGCAGCACTGCACTCAATAGTTATTCCCAGTTTATTTTTATTTTCTAATTCTATTGTCTTTCAATTAAGTCTTAGAAAGCCAAAAGTTGGCCTCTACAAAATGAGGTGTCTACACCCTATATTTACAAAACCCTACAAGTAGTCAAAACATTGTCTTCATGATCGCTTTATTACCCCTCAACATTCTAATACTTCTAATAATGTGATCAAGGTTTAATAGCAACTTTTGACCTTAGCTCAACTTGGATTACACCACCATCAAGTAGATCTTAAACTTTACTCTTAAACTCATTACATTCTTCTATAGAATGCCCCATAATATCACATGATATTTGCATTGTGCATTAAAGTCATACCTTTCAAGATAAGTGGGTTCATAGTGGGAATGTGTAAAGAAATAATGAGCTGATCCTAAAAAAAAAAAAAATACAATTCTTTAACGAATTGAATCTACTCCCATATGGTCTTCTCTCAATATGGATGCTAGGAGATTATAGGGTAACATCGAGAAAACTAAAAGGATTAAAAGGCAAGCTAATTTGTGTGGATGTAGAATTAGGTATCTTTGCCTTTCTTTTGTCAAAGGGTATACTCAATTTGAACAATTATTCCTTTATCTATTGAATCTCGTGTCCCATTTCTACAATTACTCCTTCCAAGCTCTCGACCTTATTTATCAATCTATCAAGCTGACTTTTTATTCCCTAGATTTCATGTCTATACATTCCTTCGAGGACTCTAATGTGCCGATTCATGTAGTCCCTGAAATATAATGAATAGAATTGATTTAGTACATTATGGGAATCATGAATGCATGATATAAACAAATGAAAATGTAAACCTTGTAAATGTAAAAATACTTGAGTAAATCTACTAATTTTCATATTATATTAATGTCGTGCAAAGATTATAAAGTATAAAATTTCATCATAATATGACAACTTAATGTAGGAAATAAATACAATTTATCATAGCAACACAAATATAAAATTATTGATATCTAGAAAATCAAATTATAAGAGTAAAAAGTTAGAAGAATTCCCTATGTGTACCTAATTTGGTGACTTCTAAAGTTGGATATGGCTTTAACTAGATGAGGCCCTTACAATTTATTACATGAAGTTTTGGTTGGATATCTAAATATGTTCTCGAATTGTTCCCCAAGTTCGAAAAGAATTGATGAGGTACTCTAATCCTTACCCATCATGGGTTTATTGGAAAGGGTTTAATTCAAGTGGGAGTATTTTCTATGCCTGTAACAAGGCTGATACCTTAGGCAGCCACAGAATTTACACTTGGTAGGTTTTCATTGGCCCATATAAAGGCTAACACCTCAGAAGATAGAGCTATTTCACCCTCTTTAAAATATTAGTAACCTATGCCCCCTTTCTATGCCTAGGGGGAAATCTAACGAGATGCATATGCACAATGTGTGCAAAGGAAAGAACAAAATTTTATGACTTGACTATTTCAAAAGTATAATAAAAATCCCACCCTAAATGCCCCAGAAAAATAATGCTGCAAAAGAAAAAAAGGCTAGTGAAAAAAATGAAAAATATATATCAAAATTTCCATGTAAATCAAAAAAGAAAACTTTTTATTTTAGAAATATCAATCACTATAATTAAATACCGATTGAAACTAAATTAATCAAAATTTAGTTAACACATAATTAATTTTAGGCCTTACTCTCTAACTTGTCCCCAATAAAGTCACCATGTGTTTCAACATGGCCTGGGTATGAATCCTAACGAGCTCGACTTAAAATGCGGGTGTACCCCTTTTATCTTCATGTTTAAGGACTGACTCGTAGAGATGAATCACTCACTCAACTTAACTTTAAATAGTCATTATAAAATGACTATTTATTTTTGAGTCGCCACTAGTCTCTTTAGGTGAGGTGAGATTAGTCACCTATAAAAGTTTGTATTTTAAGTGCTACAAAACCCCTAAAAATGAACTTCAAAGTCTATAATAATAGCAGAGATCATATGAAAGGGTCCAAGAGTCAATTACAATCACAAGTAAGGATCGATCCCTCTCATGACACTCGATAATTAGTACCTTATTAATTACATGTTAACTTAAATTTTGATCTTTATTTCGTTGCACTACGCGATATTTAATTATGATTCCTATTTATCAAAATTTTTCATATTCCTAAATTTATTATTCTGTTAGAGAAAATTGGGTTTTTAATATTTTTTAAAAAATAAAAATATCTTTCACAACCTTCTGGAGAACCTGAAGAACATGATAATTTTATCATTCTCTTTTATACCCCACTAGGGAGCTGGATGAACACGAAAGGTTTTGAAAATAAAAATATCTTTTGTACCCCACTAAAGAGTTAGAAGAACCTAACCTTAATGCACACCTTTGTCTTGAAAGAATCTAAGTGATTACATAAGACTCAATTTTTAAAAAAATAACTAAAATGCCCTTGGCGACCATTTTTGTCTTAAAAGCATCCCGATAACCCTAAAAGACCTAAAAATGATCAAAAATGATAATTATACCCCAAATGGGTAATTAGAATATTAAAAGTGACCTAAAATGCAAAAATTACAATTAAGCCCCAAAACTTTTCGAAATTGCACTTTAAAAAAATGAACAAAATATCCTAAATAGGTAATGGTGTAAGAAAAGACCATTCTCACCTTAAAACACAAAGTTTTTTTAATGGACCCTAAACTTTGCAAACTTTACAATTTGGTCCCTACATAAAATAAACTCATAATTAAATACAAAATACATCACACAAAATCATAAAAATCATGCTAAAAGTCACAAAAAGCATTTGGCCAACCACCTATGGCCTTGAAACAATTTTTCCAATTTTACAAATTAGTCTTTAAAATTTTTAAAATTACAAAAAGACCTCAAACGTCTTAAAAATGTATTTCAACATGATAAAATGCATAAAACACATCCCTAGGTATCTATGAAGGTCTCGACCAAGCATGGAAGGCCAAAAAATTATTTTTTATTTTTTACAATTTAGTCCCTATATTTCCAATAATTAGAAAATAACATTAAAATCATCAAAATTCATGAAATCACACTTATACACATAAAATCAATCTTGAAACTACCTATCCAAAGCGTTAAAAAATTAGAAAATTATTTTTTAGTCCTTGTAACTTCAAAAAAATCAAAAAATAACATAAATCATCATAAAAATAACAAATTAAATTAAATCAAAGCCATCGTGAATTTCGGTCAACACCGAAAACAACAAAAAAAATAATTTTTCTTAACATAACATCATGAATATCAACATAAATAAAAATCACGAAGCTTAGACGCAAAAATAAAATCATCAAAAACAAACATACAAACATGTTTATTAACATATTAACATAAAAATGCTAAGAAAAGTAGCGTAAACATGAACTCTTATTTATGACATAATTAACACCACATCAACAACAGCTTATTTCATGAAGAAAATTAAGCTATTATTAAGAAAAATTAAATATAACAACTAAAATAATGAAAATTATTCATAGCCATCATACTTTGCCTTTCAACATGAAATAAAATGCATGAGCTTAAGCATGATTTTAGCTCATTAAAAGGAAGAAAAATGATGAAATAAACAAAACTTAAAATTTTATAAGGATTTCTACCTTTGAAGTATGAAAACTTGATTTCTTTCCTGAAGTTTTTAGCTATTTTACTTACAAAACCATTAATCTTTAACTTGAAGGATCCTTCCCATATTTATAAGGGAAAGGATTTGGCCCAAGTGGGTTAAAACACCTTTGGTCGAAAATTTTGTTAATTTTTTATTTTATATTTTTTATTTTATTACATAATATATATGCATAATAAATGCTTTTTGTCACTTCATGTTAATGAACAAATGTTAGTCAACAACCTAAAGGGCAAGTCATGTAGGCTAATGCTTAGGCTTTATGATAGTTTTGATGATATTAACTTTTGATGATAAAATTCAATCCCAAATAAATTAATTCTAACATAATTAAATCGTAGAATTTTGAAATTATATATAATTATTCTTGACTTTTCAAAGATGGGAGAAAAGTCAATTGTAAATTTTATGAGAAATGAGAAAAAATGAGGTTAAAGAACTAAATTGTAAGAAATTAAAAGTTATAAATTAAAAAATGAAATTCCACATGATAAATTTTGTTACAAATTTAATCATTTGAAAGGCTTAATTAAACATTCATATGAACATTTTTTACCCAAAAAAATTAAAATAATTTTTTCGAGAGAGAAAATATTAATTAAAATTTCCAAACTTGTAAAAAATTATGAGCAAAAACCTTTTACATATAAAAATAAATCAAAATTTTAAAAATTATATCCAAAATATTTTATTGAAATATATAAAAATTTTTGAAATTTTAAACTCTAAAAAATATTACAAAAAATATTATAGATAAAAAATATTAGTATTTTAAAGACAAAAAATTCCAAAAATTTACAACGAATTCAACATATTATGCAAAATATTAATTTACATTAATTTATAAAGTCATACAGATGAAAATTTGAAATGCGGATTAAATTTTATTGAAAATACTTCACAAATAGAATACTCACAATACTATGAAAAATCCAAAAAAATTACTAAAATTAACAATTTGGCACCTCACGGTATAAAATGCCAATATATATTTTTTTCCTGAATATTTTGGATTTTTTAGAATGACTATTGGCGTAAATACTACATGGATATTAGTTAAAACATACAACAGTTGACTTGTCAATTTTTGAAAAATCCAAGAAAATTTTAAAAATAGGGAATTTGATTATGATATTATTTATAGAAATATATTTCAAAATTTGAAAAGAATAAAGTTAAAAACCAATTTTTTTGGTACCAATACCATGTAGGTTTCGAAAAATATACAATGGTTAACTCACAAAATTTCATGAAAAAAATCTAGAAAGAACCTTAAAGATAGGAAATCTAACCATGATATCTGCATAAATAAATTTTAAAATTCGACGAAGAAAATATTTAAAAACTATTTTTTTCTTAAATATTCATCTTTTTTATTTAAGATTTGTTCTCTTTGACCCTTGAAATTGCATTTTTTTCATCATGTGCATATGTTGTCAATTAAGCAAGATAAAAAAGGTCTCAAAAATCCCAGTCTGCCTAAAGGAGGTCAACCTCTACCAAAGTGGCCATTAGGTTTTCAATCTTAGATATTTAGGACTATAAAAAAAGGTTCTTGGATGAAATTAAGTGTCCATAGCTAGCCTTCTTTGGTCATTGCTAAGAATCAAGAATAGGGTAAAGACCAAGTAGACACGATTTTGTCCAAGACATAAAACTCTGGAAAATAACTAAATAAAAAATGTACATTAAACTAAGGGTGAAAACTTTGGTTGAGATGGTGACTAATGCAAGACCTAAGTCTAAAGAGTTTATGGGGATGAAACCATGACAGTCAATGAAATGACTTAGGTGAAAGCTATGTCTAATGAGTTGACCAAGGCAGAACCATGATATTCAATTAAGGTGACCATGACAAAACCTGAGTTGAATGGTTTAATAGGGTAAAAGCTAAACCTAAAGGGTTGACTAATGCAAAATTATAAGAGTCAATGAAGGGAAGACCAAGGCAAAACCTAAGTTAAAAAAGTTTGACCAAAGTGAAACATGAGTCAAAAAAGATTAACCAGAGCAAAACCTAAGTTGAAAAAGGTTCACCAAGGCAGAACTATAATAGTCAACTAAGGGTTCGACTAGGGTAAAACCTAGGTCAAAAAAGTTTGACTAGGGTAAACCCTTAGTCAAAAAGGATTGACCAGGGTAAAACCTAAGTCGAAAAAAGTTGACTAGGGCAGAAACATAATAGTCAACTAAGGGTATGACCAAGGCAAAACCTAAGTCAAAAAGGTTTAACCAGAGCAAAACCTGAGCCAAAAAGGGTTAACCAGGGTAGAACCATGACAGTCAACTAAGGGTGATATAGACAAGATCTAATATTTGATATATTTAAAAAGATGTAAGACTTACCTTTTGATTATGAATAAATTGGCTCATGGAGTAGCTTTTCCAATATCATGCTCAACTTTTGATCTGCAAATTATCAAATGCAAGTGAAAATCCATAAAAATGTAGATGATATCTTTTCATGAGTTTATTTTTTAATTTATGGGTTTGATTATGAATAGCTCTACATCAATCTGAATTCAAAGTTGAAGTTATTTTTAGAAAATGTTATAAATATTTATTTTCTTTTGATAAAGGGGAATCTGTGCCTAAACTTAGAGTCAAAGGCATCTTCAAGAAAATGTTATGAATATTTTTTTGGTAAGGGGAACATGTTCAGAAAATATTATGAATATTCTCTTTTTTTAAAAGAGAAACATGTGCTTAAACTTGGAATTAGAGGCATCTTCAGATAATGTTAAGTGTAGATGAACCTACTTTTGTATTTAGAGTTTAAGGCATCTTTAGGAAATGTTAAGTACATAATAAGCCTACTCATGTATTTGGAGTTAAAGGCATCTTCAAAAAATGTTATAACATTCTCTTTTCTTTTAATCAAAGGAAACTATGCATATCCTTGATCTTTCTTTTAGGAAAATCATCTAATGGTTTTTCTTCTCATCGAGATATTTTTTAACCATGTATTCCAAATATTCAAAAATGTTATCCATCCACCTTGGTCCTTCCTAAAGTGTCCAAAAGATTTGAAATATTAACTAAAATCCTTATAATATTTAGACCTTATTCCAATGTAATGCAAGGAAATATCTTTGTCTTCCTTTTTCTTTTCTATTTTCTTAAACCATTAATCATCATTTAATAGAAAAAGTTAGCACGGTTGAAAAAAATCTAACAAAGGTATGGATGAAAGTATGTACTTATATTTTAACAAGGGGAAAAGATATAATATTAGATTTTCAATAAAAATAATAGTAAGGGTGAGGTACAAAAAAATTTAGATATTACTCAAATAAACAGAATTTTTTAATCAGTTCTTCAAATATCTCTTTTATGCTTTTGTGAAAATCCATCTCTAGAGAATGCTTTTGACCATACCATGCTTTCTTTTTCAACTTTAACATTTTGGCAAATAATGTTTTGTTTATTTCTATCCCAAATTCTTAAGTCGCCCTTTTCGGCTTTTTAACTCGAAGCCTCCCCCTTGTGTTACCTTTGTTTGGATGCCCTTTTAGGTTTTCATCCAAAATTGTTTCCTCTTCTTTCTTTCTTTTTTTTTTCTTTTTTATTTTTTATCTTTTTGAAAATGATTGTTGCCTTTTATGCATAATATTTCTTTCCATTGTCAAAATTGATAAGATTAGGAAAAGTGTCTCTATCCATTTTTGCTAAAATCAATGCTTCCCCAAAAAATGCTTTTTGAACCATATAGGGCTTTTTTTAATTTGATGCGTATTTGCCATGTGGATCCTTTTGGCCAAAGAGGAATTTCTTTAATAATAACTTCTCTTTGTGAAATTGCCTTGGGTGGAGCTTTTTATCACAAGCTTTAATCATTTTTTGGCACGTTTACCCATGTTAAATAGCTTTCAGCCTCTTCTCTTCAATGAAATTTAACTATTTATATCTATCTCAAACTCATTTTGCTTCTTCTGATTTGGTAAGACAACCTCTGTTATATAGACCAATGAATAAGCCATTGCCTTAGTCGAAGTTTGAACTGAAGTTTGATAAGTAAGTATGGTGAATAAGAGCTTCTAATGCCAATCCTTGTATGCCTCTACCATTTTTGCCATAATCCTCTTGATATTTTTATTAGCAATTTCTACTGTTCCATTCATTATTAAATTATATGTCACCAAAATTATGATGCAAGATTTTGAGTTGGGTACACACCTTTGTCATTAGTTTATTATTCAAATTAGAGGCGTTATTTGTTATAATTCTTTTTGGGATCATGAATCAACAAATGATGTTGTTCTTCAGGAATTTTTTCACCATTGACCTTGTCACATTTGTATATGAGGCTATTTCAACCTACTTGGTGAAGTAATCTATAGCCACCAAGATGAAGTGATGACTGTTTAAAGCTTTAGGGGTAATTGGTTAAGTAACGTCCATGCTCTATATGGAGAAGGGCCATGGCATGATTATAACATGCAATGGCAAAGGTGCTATATGGATTTTGTCAGCATAGATATAGCATTTTTGGCATTTTTAGGCATACTTGATACAATCACCCTCCACGATCATCCAAAAGTAACCCAATCTCAAAATTTTCCTTGCCATTTTATGTCTAGATTCCACAAACCCCTTCATGTGCTTTTTTTAAGATTTTTTCTTCCTCAAAAGCATCCACACATTTTAAATGTTTGACCATAACTTCTCTTTTAGAGAATTTCATTATCTAGAATGAAGCTCAATGCTAACCTCCTTAACGTCCTTTTATCATTTTTAGAGGCATTATCTCAGTACACACAATCCTTGAGCTATCTTTTGATGTAATAATACCACGAATGATCATCCATTTCAGTTTGACATTATAAAAATGTTTAGGAGATCCATATATGCTCATCTAAATTAGGATTACTTCTTGCCCCTAATTTACTTTGAACATTGAGGCAAGGGTGGCTAAAGTATTTGCCATTCGATTATGATCCCAGGATCAATGGATGAAGTCCACCTTTTTGAATTATTATAGTAATTCTAAAATCAATTTTTTATATTTTAGTAGCCTTGAATCTCGAGTTTCCCATTCACCATGTAGTTGACAATTATCAAGGCTAAATCCTCTTAAATTTTTAATACTTAGGCTTTTCTTTCTAAGGGTGCTTAGAGTCTCATGACATTTGCCTTATATGTTGGCACATTATTTACGTAATGAAAATCTAATTTGATAGTAAAATGATAGTAATCTCTTTTCAGGGATATCAAGATTGCCCTAATTTCATGAACCAGAGCATTTGAAGCCCCATGAAAATACATCTTCCATACTAATTCTTTAGCCTATTCTTTTTCCTCTTCAACATAGATGTTTATCGAATTCTCATAAGAAAAATCAAAGTCTAAAGGTTGATAATTGTCAGATGCACAACTTGCTAGTAATTCAATAATGGCATTTCTTTTTATGGCTTTTTAACTCACGTTGACTATATTGTATTTCAATAACAAGACCTACCACCTAGTTGTCCATCCTAATAATACTGGTTCTTTGAAAAGGTACTTGATCAGATATATTTTAGTGATTAGCCATGTGGTATGGTACAGCATGCATTGCCTAAGCCTTTTCGCAGTCCAATCTAGATCATAACATATCTTTTCTATCTAGAATAATTTACCTCATATTCTAGAAACTTTTTACTGAGGTAATAAATGCCCTTTCTTTTCTTCTTGATTTCATCATGTTACCCTAAACACATCTCATTGACCTTTCGAACACTGTGAGGTACAATATGAAAAGTCATTTAGGAACTGA
Source organism: Adansonia madagascariensis (assembly GCA_038381835.1). NCBI lineage: Eukaryota > Viridiplantae > Streptophyta > Magnoliopsida > Malvales > Malvaceae > Adansonia > Adansonia madagascariensis. The sequence goes on from JBBYHL010195020.1 coordinate 45,288, forward strand.
CGGTATAATAATAGCGAATTTGATAACTAATGTTTCACTTTTGCAAATGCCATTTGGCAATGTTCATCCTATTTAGCCAAATTAGGCTTCAGAAGGAGCCAAATAATTAGGTCACATTTGTCTATAAACTGGGAAATAAATTGGCAATGCAATTTAATCTCCTAAGGAAACTTTTTACTATTTTTGTGTGCATAGAGGTGGTGATTGTTGAATGGCTCTAATCTCATCAAGATCAACCTTAATTCCTTTTTCACTTACAATAAAGCCTAATAACTTTACTGACCTCGTGCCAAAAGTACATTTCACTAGATTTAACTTTAATTGATATTGTCTTAATGTTTTAAACATTTTTGCAAATTTTTGACATGTCTTTCCTCTTAAGGTGACTTGGTAATCATGTCATAGATGTATACTTCAATTTCAGGTATTTTGTCACCTTGAGAAATCTAACCATAAATTGTTTTTACCCCTTCTTTAATCTTCAGAAGCATTTTCAGTTTCATCCTTATTAACTTTTGCTGAATCAGTCTGTATCCTAGCTTTAAAGGCAATTTATAAACCATAATCTTTGTATCTAGGCCTAACATATCTTAGTTAGACCAGGCAAAGATATCTTAAAATTCATTAAGTAAACTTATCAACTCTTTTCTGGCAGCAAGCATGAGAGCAGTCCCTACTTTAATCTCCTTTTCATCATCCTTATTAACCCTTAAGTTTATCACTTTTGTAGGCTCCTCATGGGGCATTTTTCGTTCATCCTCCTGCTCAATTATTTTTTATAGATCAGGAGGCAAAGTATAATCATCAACATCATCTTCAAAATTTACTTTGTTCAAGTAAACAGCCCTCTCAAAGTTGACCTTTGAATCTTGAATGAGATTATTTGTTTTCCTTTGATTAAGAGATCTGTAAAAGTAAAAAGAAAACAAGAATGGGCAAATGAAAATATGGGATAATTCATGTATGTGTATGTAAAAGGAAAAGAGAATATTAGTATGAAAGTAATTGAATGTACATAAAAAGATTATATGCATTTCATTTCTGAAAATGATGATATAATATTTTAAGTTCTTTACAAAAAATATCCTTAGAAGTCAAAGTGAGTTCCTAGAATAATTATGGAATTAGCCTAAACACTAAAATTTTTTTAGCAATAGTCTAATTTCTTAAGACATATCCAGCAGGATAGGGATGAATTTCATGGTCATCATTTGGCTTCTCATTATCTTTTCTAATAGTAGCCACTCCACACTTCTCAAAGGCTTTATTGTTACTAATATGATATCTTTGGTTTCTTTTCCGTTGGATTCGAGATTGATAACCCCTTTATAGCAAAAAATTTCTTTTAATAGGGGATAAAAAACTAACTTCTGGCTTAATTTATGCTCGATGGCCCTAATTAGCTTTTTCCTTTAAGTTTTATTCTTGAATTTCTTTTTTTCCCTCTATTTTCGCTTGAAAGCCAGTCCATGTGTCTTTTTTGCCAATCATGTTAATGGATCGACTTATCCCTTATAGATATTTTTTAAGGCTTTTTCAAGCTTGGATGCCATTTTCGATCGTGAGCTTGAAACCTATGTAGGTGTTCTTTAAGAGTCTCAACTTTCAGATTAAAGAACCTCCATAACAAAGGAAACATTAACAATTTCAAAGGCTCTAAAAGAACATTTTTCAGCTTTGGCATCTGCCTCAACATCAGGGGTTTTAGTATAGGTCATAGCTATAATATCCTCCACAGATATGCTAACCATTTTTTCATCAATTATAAAATTAAATTTTGATAAAGTGATAATGGTACAACGCCAACAGAGTTGATCCATAGTCATCTTAATAAGTAATTGTATGCTGGACAATATCTATGACATGAAACTCTATTTCAAATAGGCATAGACTGATGTTTAAAGTAATTGAAATGGTTCCTTTGATTTTTCTTTTTGTTCTATCAAATGCTTTGACAACTGTCTGGTTGTGTTTAATCTGGTTGGTAACCCATTATCAATAAGAACTTTGGCAATATGGTGCCATTGCAATTTGTTGTTATGTGAAGGGTTTTCGTAGAAGTTATCTCTCTCGAAAGGGTTTCACCATCGTTGAATGAAATAAAATTGTCAAAAAAAATTATTTATTAGGCAATCAAGTTTATTTATAGATATATCCTGAGGAATATATACCAGGTTAAGCACTTTTAATAGAACATTTTAATGTGCCTCTGAACTAAGCAGTAGAGCTAGCAGAGAGATTTTTGTGAGTTGTCATTTCAACTTCTTTAAATGCTATATTCAGTATACGTTGTAAATTCAAAACATTCGATCACTTTTTTTCATCGATTTTTAAAATTCTATCATGACATCTTTAATAACTGTGGCTTTTCTGGATGTTTGTCCTCTTGATTTTGCGTTAACACCAGCTTCAGTAGTTTCAAGGCCATAATTTTGACCACTTCGTGTGACATGGCTAACCCGATTATGTCAACAATGACTAGTTTGCTTGTAGTAGCTTCTTGGGCTATTACTCCACCATCATACTATCATAGCACTTATTTATTATCCTTGTATGGAAAAGGTGTAGGCTCTCTAATAATAAGTCTAGAAGCACTTTTAGTTTTAGAAAGAAAAACCTTCGGTTGATTATAGTAGATAATAACAAGGTGATCGACACCATATGGCATTGTGATAGCCCTTTATCGATCATGTTGATTAAATTTTGTTGACCAACTCCCTCATAAAATTTAACTTCGTCATTATTAATTATCCTTTAGATCATGGCTGAACATTTTGAACAATCTTGTAAAGTGTGTCCTGAAGTCATGTGAAACTTGTAAAAGTTAGCTTAAGGTCATATTGGTTCTTAGTGCCTCAACGATTTTAACTAAGGATTTTACCTTCAGTGTAGATCATCCAAACTTTTTCCATTAGGGTTTTGACTTCTTGAACATTTGTTTTCATCGATTGCTCTTATTCAATGATCAAAACATTAATTCTGGGCTCAAGATGATCAGGCAAAGGATTTACTACAAGATAGGTCCCAAAGCATTATCAAATCAAAAAACACCTACTTCGAGAAGGCTTTGAACCTTTTTCTAAAGGCTAAACAATTTTTAATTAAATGAATTACTATAGCATGATATTTACAATGTATATTCAGGTTATACTAGTTTGGAAAATTACCTTTATAAGGTTTGGTAAAAATAAAGGCTATCAGTCAAGCCTCAAGAAGCTTATCAAATATCTCTTTATAAGAGTTAGAAAGAGGCTCATAATAAGGCCTAGGTTGATTTGTTCTTTAAGTAAGTTAATTAGCATTAGGTCTATGTTGATTTTGAGAGTAAAAATTTGGAATGGTGATTTATGGAATTGGCAGAGCAGGAGTTCGAGTTCTATTAAAAAAATATATATTTTGGGCCTATTACTCTTGGTTTTGGTAATAGAGGTGAGGTGCCTAATAGTAAGATTGATCAACACAGTTAATGGATAGGTTTTTTCCTTTCTTTTTACTGGATCCAACCTTTTCCTTGGTGGAAGATTCACTAGTTGTAATTTTTCTAGCTTTTATTGCTATTTCAATCATTTTTTTCCAATATAACAAGGTTAATGAAGTTCTTAGTTAAATTCCCTACCAACTTATTATAATAAGGAGGGTGTAGAGTGTTTGCAAACAATATTATTATTTCTTTCTTGTTTAATAGGAATTGAACTTGAAAAGCTATATCTTTCTATCTCTGTGCATATTCTTGAAAGATTCAATAGGCTTTTTCTCTGTATTCTGCAAAGTCAGCCTACCTAGTACCCCTTCTGCCATGTGTTTATATTGCTGCAAAAATGAATTTGCCAAATAGGTCCAACATTGGATTCAGGTATGATTTAGGTCAATATTCCATCGAAGTGTTGACCCTGACAAGCTTTCCTAAAAGTAATGGATAAGGAGCTTGTCATTTTACGCATATCTAGCCATTTTACAGATGAACATCTTGATGTATGCTTAAGGAGATGTAATGCCCTTGTATTTCTCAAATTTAGGTATTTTGAATTTTGGCAGAAATACCAAATTTGGTATCAAGTTAAAATCTTCAACATTAACACTACTATAAAGTTTGACCCCTTCAATTTCTAAATTGGCTAGCTTCTTGCCTTTCTATTTTCTCTTTTCTTCTTCATCATGGTTGAGAACAACTAACTCTTCTTGTGCAGCCGCTGGTCTTACATCTGCCTCTTATGAACAAGCATCAAGATTAATATGGATGGTTGGTGGCAAAGGCATATTTTACGTGCTCACTGGTTGCACTTGCCTGTTGTGTATCTTGTATGTTAGTGGGTTGTCTTTTGACTTGGTGTTCCCTCGAATATCCTAACAGAAGCATCAATAACAATTTCTAGCCATTAGTTCACTGGCTCTCTCCCCATGAGCAATTTCATCAATCTTGTGATTTGTGCTTATAGTTTTTTTTCTCTTTTAACCATGGCCTCTTGAGATTGAGGCTGACTTTCTTCCAGTCTTTCTAGTCTTGCTCTTCAACCTTTTTTTTTTTTGCTCTGTATTAAGTATAGTTCTAATGGGTAGGAGGTTGTTCGGTAGATTTTTCTAAGTTTGCAATACCAAAACCTTTAAAAAAATTCCAAATTTCTTTAAGTTAAATTTTCATTTATGAATTAATTAAATTAATGAATGTATGAATATATGTACATATGTATGATTTATGTATGCATAGTTTAGATGTATGAATGCAATTGTAGGATCGCTTGCTTTAACAAAAGATTCCAGATTGATAAATTTCCTTTAACTTTCTGAAAGATTACATATTGTTGATCATATATGGATTATATCCATGAAAGGTCTATTGAGACCTAATTTTATCCAGGCCCCTTCCTTAACAATCTAAAAATATTTGAGACTAAGAACTTAGCAATTGCTCAATGGGGGTAGGCTTTCTACAGGTGGACTAAACATTTTTAAAAAACCTTTTAGTCCTGCTTAATTGGCTACATGTGCACGTGACAGAAAAAGTGCCATTTAGAAGGCCAGTCTTTGGTAAAAAGACAAATATCAAGGTAAAATAATTAGCTTTTAACTTTATTCTTATGAAATTTTGAAATTTATTTTTGTGATGATATCACGGTTAAATTTTTCATTTTTAGGATTTTTTTTAGAATTTTTCGTAAAATTTGGAAAGTTTACTCTTGTATATTTTTACTAATACCTGTATAGTATTTATGCCAATATTTATCCCAAAAATCAAAAATATTTAAGAAAAAATCCGTATTGGTATTTTTTACCATAAAGTATCAAATTATCAAATTTATTTATTAAATTTGAAATTTTTAAAACACTGCGAGTGTCATGCTCATGAAACTTTTTTCCATGAAAATTGTTTTGGATTTCAAATTTTCATCTTTATTATTTTTATTAAATTAATATTTTGACTGCTAGGTTGAATTTAATTCATTTTTATAAAATTTGCATATATTTTTAGAATTTTCCTATTTCTAAAATACGAAATTTTCTACTTCATAATTTTTTTACAAGATTTTTCTGAGTTTATAATTTTTAAAATTTTTTTAATATTTTTATTAAATTTATATTAAATCAGTTTTTAAAATTTCAATTTATTTTATGAGTTTTGCATTTTTTCAAAGAACAATTTTCTGAAAAGTTTTGTCGTAAACTTTTATGAGTGCAAAATTTTTTATTGCCATTTTCTTGCACATCAAATTCTCAAAATTTCAAAAATGAAATTTTATTAAATTTATTTTTATGGGCCAAAAATTTTTTTTTTTCATTTCATGGACTTTAATTTTCTAATAGGCCTGATAAGCCCACTAATTTTTCAAAAGGCCTAATGAGCCCATTTTTGATTAAATTTGTTATGTGAAATTTTATTTCCTAAATACATAGTTTTTAATTTATTATAATTTAATCCTTAAAATTCATTTTATTCAAATTAATTTTTTTCTCTCTCATGTCTATAAATGATGATGTCATGCATGACATCATCATATAAAATGATAAAAATAATTAAGTAAGATATTACCAAAATCAAAAAATTTTAAAAAGTAATAATAAAAAAATTAAAAAAAATTAAATCTTTAAAAATTTGTAGAAGCAATCAACCAAGAGGGTTTTTTTCCATCTCAACTAATTTTCCTTTTATAAATAAGGGGAGAAAGTTTTCATGATGGGTTTTGAACCTTCCTATATAAAAAAAAACACTAAAATCACCTAATTTTCTTAAGTTTTCAAGCCTTTTAAGGTAAAAATACTTAGAAAATTTTTAGCTTTTGTTACTTTTGTTTACTTTTCTTCCTTTTAGTGACCAAAATCATACTTATGCTCATGGATTTTAATCTATGTTGAAAGGCCAAGTGCGATGGCTATGAACAAAGTTTTTTGATTTTGTTGTTTCATTTAATTTTTATTAGCAATAAGTTGATTTTTATTATGAGAATTTATGTTTATCGCTAGAAATAATATTATTTTCTTGTATATATATTTTTGTGCTTTTTTAAAATATTTTTTTATTGATTTATTTGTTATTTATTATGTTTTTATGTATTTTAAGCTTGGTAATAATTATTGCATGTATGTATATTGATATTCATGAAAATATGTGATGAAAAAAACAGTTTTTGATTAGTTTTCATGCTGGTCAAAAATGACTGGAGTTCTTAAATAATTTTTCATGCATGATTTTATGATATTTTGTAGTATTTTGTAATATTTGAAACTTGTAAGGGACCAAAAATAATTTTTTGAAAATTTTGAATACCTTGGAAGGTTGATTCCAAGCTTGGCTGAATCTCTACTTAATGATTTTGTAATGTTTTGATTTTTTAGGTTATTTTGTAATTATAGAAAATATAGGGACTAAATTGTAAAAGTTGCAAAATTTTTTTCAAGGTCATATATGCTTGGCCTAATCGATGGATGAATTATTAAGGATGCTTTCACATATATTTTATCATGTTTTATGTGTTTTGATATTTTTCAAGTCATATTATAATTTTAGAAAGTTTAAGGGCTTATTTGTAAATATGGAAAAAAATTTGTTCCAAGGCCAAAGGTTTTGGCTAAATGCTTGTGACTATGTTTGGTATGTTTTTATGTTAATTTTAAAATGTTTGATATTTGATTATGTGTATTATTTCATATAGGGACCATTTGGTAAAAGTAGAAAAGTCTAGGAATTTATTTGTAGAAATTGAAAGAACTTATTCCAAAGTTAAGGATGTATGGTCGAATGCTTTTGATGACATTTGGTATTTGTTTCATGTTGATTTTGATATATTTGAAATTTGTTTTTGTTATTTATTTTATAGAATGACTAAATTGCAAAGTTTGTAAACTTTAGTATCTATTAAGAAAATCTTGTGTTTAAGGTCAAAATTTCCAATTTAGGAATATTTCTAGTATTCTCTGGTTTTCTAGAGGGTTGTAAAAATTATTAAAACCTTTCATATTACTCTAGTTTTTTTATGGAGGTATGAAATGCAACTTTCAAAGTTTAGGGACTTATTGGCAACTTTTGCATTTTACGTCCAATTTGATGTTAAAATCACCTATTTAGCATACATTTATCATTTTACGCCACTATCGAGGTTACCGGGATACTTGTATGTCAAAGGTAGACCTTAGGGATATTTTAGTAATTTATATTAAAACCAAGTCCTATGTGATTACTAGGATACTTTTATGTCGAAGGTGTACAATAGGAATAGGTTCATTCATTTATGATGTCATTAGGTCCTTTAGGGGTTTGGGATATTTTCATATTAAAGGTATACCCTAAGGCTATTTAGGTAATTTTGTTTAAAACCGAGTCCTTTAGAGGTATTAGGATACTTTCATGTCGAAAATACTTTGAAGGACATTTTGGTCTCATTGACCATGTTCGAGTCCTTAGAGTCTAGTTTCATATGCGTAGTTGAAACAGAGTCTTAGGACAAATTTTATTATTTATTATAAAATTAGAATTTTTAAATTAATGCAATGTCTCCAAATTAAAATGTTACATGGAATTTCTCCCAGTATATGAGAAGGGTTATACAGATTATTTTAATAGCAAGAAATCTTTTTTAAAGTGAAAATAAAACCTTACACATTCCTTTATCCTTGAAGGGTGCGTAAGAGATTTTGATTATTAAAATAAAACATTTTATATTCCTTTGGCTCCTTGGTGTGGTATGAAAGATATTATGACCTTTCATACTCCTCTGACTTTCCAATAGGGTATAAAAATATTTTGATTTTTTAAAAATATTAAAACCTAATTTTCTTATTCAAAATAATAAATTTATATTACAAAATTTTATTTTTATAAATGAGAATTATAATTAAATACCAAATACTGAAGCTAAATAAAAATCAAAATTTAAATTAACACATAGTTAATAGGGTACCAATTTTTAGGCATCACAAGAAGGTCGATTTTTACTTGTGATTATAACCAACTTCTGAACATTTTCATGTGATCTTTGGTATTACTGCAAACCTCAGAGTTTGTTTTTAAAGGTTTTATAATCCTCAAAACATGAACTTCGGTAGGTGACCAATCTCACCTAGCCAAAATAGATTGGTGGCGACTCCAAGATAAATGGTCATTTCATAACAACTATTTAGAGTTAAGTCGAGTGATCAAATCATCTTGACAATTCCATCCCTAAAAGTAAAAAAGAGAATAATAATGATATGGCCGCTAAAAATAAAAAATAATGACATATAGATATATACAGGAATAAGAGGCACACTCACCTTCTAAGTTAGGTCGGTTAGGATTCACATCCAGGCCATGTTGCGATAAGATCTTAACTTGGTTGTACTATTGTCAAGCCTGTTCTAGAAACTCAAGTGCTGGATTAATCTATGCTTTCAAGACCTCAATCCTTTCACCATTTTTCTTGATTGGATGACAGCCAAATGGATTTGTTTCATGAGATGATCTATACACATCTATCAGCGCTAATACTATTAGCTTTCCACCTTGTACATTCATTCTCAGCCCACTATAATTTATCATCCCAATATGCCTCAATTTCTTGATAAGCCTAACCTGGACATTGATATCATCCTTTTACAAGTGTAGTACATGCCTCATTTTCTCAATAGTCAATGCAAGGATTTCCCTTTCTTGTTCCCGATCAAGGGCTGCTCTGGGTTGCTCATTTCTTTCAATATATCTCCTTAGCTAAATGTGAGAATCAATGTATGCCCTTTGTTCCCTTTCAAAATAGCTGCCTTGGCTTCTCCTTCTAAAGCCTTGGCTTCCATACTCCTAACTCTTCATAAAGCTTGTGTATTTCTTCGGTCATCCTGTTGGAGGTTCCACTTAAGCTCCCAAATATGCTGGCAAGCTTCATCTTCTTATTTTACTCAACCTAGTCTTGCTTCATCAAGTTATACTTCTACTCCATCCTTTGGACATACTTTTCTTTGGCATCCATCTATATTCTTAGATACATAACTTCTTCTTAAAGAAGTAGGTTTTCATCAGCCAATCTTTTCTGCTTTATCACTGCTTTATCTTTTATCAAATCAACTTCAGAAGGCTTTGGTTGGATAGATACTTAGGAAATGACTCCATCTATACTAGGGATAATCATGTTACAGCCTTGAGTACTCCTCCAAGCATAATACCCTAGGATAGCCTAATCCATATAAGCATGTAACCTTGACTCATATAGATTACTCCAGTGTAAAGCAATCAGCTGAAGTGACTTTCTATAACCTTCCCCTTAATACCCAAGATCCACACTAACTAGATTAGAAGTCATGGTGATGAACTAATGCAACCCATAATGTTTTTGAACTGATAGCAGTGCATATCCTACAATGCCCTATATGACAAGCAAAGGGACAAAGAATAGATCAACATGTCCATACATAAAGGTTTGGTGAAAATCGAGGTGTTCTCCACATTGTATCTTTAAAGGCGAAACTGTTCAATGTTTCAACCTATTGATTTTTAGTTCCTAACTAGGCCATTTCCTTTTGATAAACTCTTTGTGAGGAATACAATGTGAGAAGTAGGGCTTGACTTTATCAACACCTTCGCCCCAAAGATGACTTAGGCCTAAATGTATAGCAGCAATGCACTTCCAAAAAATCTCCCATGGCCTATTTTTCAGCATGCATTCAGTGCTCGAATTTTTTTGGCTAGAATGGTAAGGGTTGGATGCATATTTCTTCATAACCAATCAAAAAGGTATACCATGGCCACTTCCATATGTCTAAGTATCCTTGGGAAGAAATCTAAGCCATATATAGCTAAAGTAAATAATCAAGGCTTTTTCCCTATCTACACACACTTTGATATATTCTCATAGAAACTGCCATGAAATAACACGGGTATTCCCTTTTTGCTCAATATATTGAAGGCCTGATTTGAAATCTAAGTCAAGAACTTGGCCTAAATTTTTTTATTAAAAGCTTGTTGGATTGTGCTCCTTGTAGTAAATGGGCCTTGTTTCCAAATGCCCTAACCCAAGTAAAGCTAAGATTTCTTCTACGGTTGGAGCCATATCATATTGATTGAATGAGAAACACCAATATGAGGGATCTCAAAATTTTATTAAAGTTTGAACCAATTATTCATCCATCTGTATTTTGAATAAGAGAGCAATCTGTCCATACTTATCTATGAACCGAGTCTATTTTGCATTCCCTAGTGGTCCCATATCTTAACTATTTCTGTTAGATTACTCTGATAGAGATCCAAGTGTGTGATTCTCGGTGATTCTGACATAAATCCTTTAGTATACAATCCTCATGTTCCTTCTAATTCAACTTGAACTTATTAGGAAACTCTTCAAATGTTTTGGAAACAACCACTGCGTGTACTTGTTCTGCCATAAAGTCTGTTGAAAATTTAACTAAGCTAGAATTCTATTATAAAGCAAGCGTCCCTATATGCATATGAAAATGCACCAAGAAAAGATAAAAAAGGAGAAAGAATAAACAAATTAGTATTCGTAAAAAAATAAATCCAAATAATAATAAAATTTACAAGGAGAAATAATATAATAATAAATTATCTAAACAAATAATCAAATATAAAGAGAAAAGAAAGAGAAAGGTAAATTTATCCCTTCACGTCTCCTTAATTTTCGATGACATCTAAAATTGAGCATGGTTTTGAATGGGAGGTTAGTAAAGTTCACTATATGATCAGGTCAGACCCCTAAATTGGTTCTCAAATTGCTCATTAAGCTTAGAACGGACTAATAATGTACCCTATCCTTACCTATTGTGGGTTTATGTCAAAAATGATTCAATTTGAGTGGAAGTATCTTCCATGCTCATAATGAGGCTAACATCTTGGGTAAACGTAGGTATTTACATTTGGTAGGCTTTCCACTGGTCCAGATAGAGGCTAACACCTCAGAAAGTAGAGCTACTTTATCTCCTTCTAAAATATTAGGTCACTTATGCACCCTCTAGAGATCTAGAAGAGAAACTATTGCACATATTCAGAGAGATCAATGAACCTTTTACTACATAACATGGAAAACAAAACCCTTATCCTAAATCCCTAAAAGACAAAATAAACATAAAAATAGATTAGTGCAAAATAGTAAAAAGAAATTTTTTTAAAATTATCGAGAATCATAACTAACTATTGGTGGAAACTGAGTTAATCAAAATTTAATCAACATGTTATTAATTGTAGGCCTGATTCTCTAACTAGTCCCTAGTGGAGTTGCCAAGCTATCACAAGCCTGGATACAAATCCTGACCAGCCTAACTTAAAAGACAGGTGTACCTCTTATTCCTGTATATATGTATATATATATCTATATATCTATACAAATTATTATCTTTTCTTATCATCGTGTTTGGAGATTGAGTTGTCGAGATGAATTACTCATTTAGATCTAAATAGTCATTATGAAATGACTTTATTTTGGAGTCGCCACTAATCTATTTAGGCTAGGTGAGATTGGTCACCTATCTGAGTTCGTATTTTGAAGGTCATGAAACCCCCTAAAATGAACTTCGAGGTCTGCGATAGTACCAGAGATCAATATAAAAGGATTTGGGAGTCGGTTACAATCATAAGAATCAATCCCTCTTATGATGCCTTGTAATTAATACATTATTAATTACATGTTAATTTAAATTTTGATCTTTATTCGATTTCAATACCTGATACTTAAATATGATTCCCATTTATCAAAGTTTTCCATATTCCAAATGTATTATTTCGTTAGAGAAAATCATATTTTTAATTTTTTTTTTTGGAAATCAAAATATCTTCTGCACTCTTCTAGAGAATCGAAAGAACATGAAAGTTTTTATCATTCTCTTTCATACCCCATTAAAGAGTCGAAGGAATCCAAAAGATTTTAAAAATCAAAATATCTTTTTATACCCACTGGAAAGTCGAAAGAATATAAAAGGTTTTATTTTATGAAAATTTAAAAAAATCTCAATTTTCTTTTTGAAAAAGATAAAAAAATCTCATTATTGAAATAATGTGTAAAACCCCTCTCATATTCTAGGAGAAATTCCAAGTACCCATCATAATTTTTAGAAATTTTTTATTTTATTAAAAATATTAATATTTATCTTAAGACTTGGTTTTGACTATATGTATAAAACTAAACTTAAAGGACTCAAACATGGTCAATAAGATCAAAATGTCCTTTAGAGTACTTTCGACATGAAAGTATCCTACTAACTCTAAAGAACTCTATGTTTGTAAAATTACCAAAATGCCCCCAAAGTATACCTTTGACATTAAATTATCCCGGTAACCCTAAAAGACTCCAAAATGATCATAAAAGATGAACTTGACCCTAATGCACACTTTTGGTTATGAAAAAAATCCTAATGATTACATAAGCCTTGATTTTGATAAAATTACTAAAATGCCCCTAATGACAGCCTTCATCTTACAAGCATCTCAGCAGCCTTAAAAGACCTAGAAATGATAGCAAATGACAATTTTACCATACATGGGTAATTAAAAAAATATTAAAGGTGACTTAAAATGCAAAAATTATAATTAAGCCCCTAAATTTTTTAAAATTACACTTTAAGCCTAAAATTACAAAATGCAAAGAATGTTCTTAAAATGACCAAAATATCTTAAATAGGTAATTTGGCATGAGAAAAGACTATTTTGACCTTAAAACACAATGTTTTCTTAATGGACCCTAAACTTTGCAAAGTTTGCAATTTGGTCCCTACATAAAATAAACTCATAATTAAATACAAAATACATCAAAAGTCCTAAAAATCATGCTCAAAGTCATAAGAAGCATTCAACCAACCACTTATGACCTTGAAACAATTTTTTCCATTTCTGCAAATGTCCTTAAATTTTCTAAAATTGCAAAAACAAGTATAAAAAAAATTTATTTCAACGTGATAGAAATGCAAAAAACACATCCCTAAGCATCTATGAAGGTCTTGGCTAAGCATGGAAGGACTAATTTTTTTTCATTTTTTACTATTTAGTCCCTATATTTCCAACAATTAGAAAATAACAATAAAATCATAAAAAATTCACCAAATCACACTTGTACACATACAATTAAGCTTGGAACTAGTTATCCAAAGCTTTAAAAAAACTAAAAAAATTATTTTGTACTCCTTACAGCTTCCAAAAAAAGTCATAAAATAACATAAATAATCATAAAAATAACAAATAAAATTAAATCAAAGCCATCATGAATTTCAACCAACACTAAAAATAACAAAAAACAATTTTTCCGAACATGACATCATGAATATCAACATAAATAAGAATCATTAAGCTTATATACAAAAATAAATTCATAAAAAATAACCATTTTTATTAACATATTAACATAAAAATGCTAAAAAAAATAGTGTAAACATGAACATATATATATATATGACAAAATTAGTGGCACATCAAGAACAACATATTTCATGAAGAAAATCAAGCTATTTCTAAGAAAAATTAAACATTAATGAAACTTGTTCATAGCCATCATAATTTACCTTTCAACATGGAACAAAATTCATAAGCTCAAGCATGATTTTGGCTCACTAAAAGAAAGAAAAATGAAGGAGATAAACAAAAGCTCAAAATTTTATAAGGATCTCTACCTTTAAAGTATGAAAACTTGAATTATTTTCCTAAGCTTTTTGGCTATTTTACTTATAAAACCATTAATCTTTAACCTGAAGGATCCTTTCCCCTATTTATAGGCAAAAGGATTCAGCCAAAAGTGGGTTAAAAACCCTTTGGCTGAAATTTCATTAATTTTTTATTATATATTTTTTATTTTGTTACATAATATATATTCAATGCATAGTGAATGTTTTTTGTCACTACAAATATTAGTCAACAACCTAAAAGCTAAGTCATGTGGGAAACAAAAACTCAAAATTTTATAACAATCTCTACCTTCAAAGTATGAAAACTTGAATTTTTTTTCCTAAGCTTTTTGGCTATTTTACATATAAAACCATTAGTCTTTAACCTGAAGGATCCTTCCCCTATTTATAGGGGACAGGATTCAGCCAAAAGTGGGTTAAAAACCCTTTGACTAAAAATTTCATTAATTTTTTATTATATATTTTTGTTTTGTTACATAATATATATTTAATGCATAGTGAATGTTTTTTGTCACTACAAATATTAGTCAACAACCTAAAAGGTGAGTCATGTGGGCTAATGCTTAGGCTCCATGATAATTTTGATAATATTAACTTTTAATGATAAAATTCAATCTCGATTAAATTAATTCTCGTATAATTAAGTCATAAAATTTTGGAATTATATTTAATAATTCATGAAATTTGAAAATATGAGAGAAATAAAATTTTTAATTGTAAATTTTATGAAAATGGAGAAAAAAATAAGGTGAAAAGACTAAATTGTAAGAAACTAAAAGTTATAAATTAAAAAATGAAATTCCACAAGATAAATTCAGTTACTAATTTAATCACATGGGAGGCCCAATTAAACATTCATATGAACTCTTTTGACACAAAAGAATTAAAATAATTTTTTCGAGAGAGCAAAGATCAATTAAAATTTTAAACTCGTAAAAAATTACGAGCAAAAGCCTTTTTGGATAAGATTATGTTTAACATAAATAAATCAAAATTTCAAAAATTTATATCCAAATATTTTATTGAAATATACGAAAATTTTTTAAACTTTAAACTTTGAAAAATTTTACAAATAAAAAATATTTTTATTTTAAAGATGAGAAAATTGCAAAAATGTGTTCAAATATTTACAAAAATTAGTTGAATTTAACCTATTATTCAAAATATTAATTTAAATTAATTTGTAAAGTAATAAAGATGAAAATTTGAAATCCAAAACAAATTTTATCAAAAAGATTTCAGGAGCAGAATACTCGTAATACTTTGAAAATTTTAATATTAAACTTTAAAATTGACCATTTGACACCTCATAGTATAAAATGCCAATATATATATTTTTGGAATATTTTTTAATTTTTGGAATAAGTACTGGCATAAATACTAGTGGGTATCGGTAAAAATATATGATGGTCGTGTCAATTTTACAAAAAAAACTCAAAATTTTTCTAAAAATAGGGAATTCGATCATGATATTATTTATAGAAATAGATTTCAAAATAAAGTTAAAAACTAATTTTTTTTGGTATTAATACTGTGTAGGTGTTGATAAAATATATAATGGTCAACTCACAAAATTTCACAAAAAACTAGAAAAAAAACTCTAAAGATAGGAAATCTGCCATGATATCATCTACAAAAATAAATTTCAAAATTCAAAAAAAATATTTAAAAACTAATTTTTCTCTTAAATATTTATCCTTTTATTTAAGATTTGTTCTCTATAGCCCTTAAAATTGCATTTTTTTCTTCACGTGCATATGCAGTCAATTAACCATGATAAAAAGGTCTTAAAAATGCCAGTCTGCCTGAAGGACATCAACCTATACCAGAATGGCCACTAGGTTTTCAATCTCGGATATTTAGGACTATAAAAAAGGGCTCAGATGAAATTAAGTGTCCAAACCATGCTGTCACAATGTGGTTGAAATACAAATCTTGACCAACCCAACTTAAAGGCGAGTGTACCCCTCGTTCCTATGTACATTAATATATCATTATTAAATTTTTATTATTTTTTATTACTGATCATATCATTATTATTTTTTTATTTTTGAGAATTAAGCTGTTAAGATGGTTTGCTTACTTGACTAAACCTTAAATAGTCATTAAGAAATGACAATTTATTTTAGAGTTGCCACCAATCTATTTTGGCTAGGTGAGATTGGTCTATCAGAGTTCTAATTTCTAAGGTTACGAAACTTATAAAAACAAACTCTGATATCTACAATAATACTAGAGATCGCATGAAAGGGTCTGGGAGTAGGTTATAATCATGAGTAAGTATCAATCCTTCTCATGCCCAAAAATTGGTACCTTATTATTTACGAGTTAACTTAAATTTGATTTTATTATGTTTCCATATCTGATATTTAATTATGACTCTCATATTTCAAAATTTTCCAAATTCTTAAATAAATTTATTATTTCTTCAAAGAAAATCAAGTTTTTAATATTTTCAAAAATCAAAAGATCTTCCACACCCTACAGGAGAATCAAAATAACACGAAAGGTTTTATCATTCTCTTTTATACCCCACTGGAAAATTGAAAGAATATGAAAGGTTTTTAAAATTAAAATTTCTTTCATACACCACCGGAGGGCCAGAGGACAAGGTTTTATTTTTACAAAACTTGAAAAATCTCAATTTTCATTTTAAAAGGATATCTCATTATTAAAATAACCTATAAAACCCTTCTTATATGCTGGAGAAATTCCATGTATTATTTTAGCTCAGAGACATTGCCTTAATTTTCTAAAAATTTTGGTTTTATTAAAAAATATTAATATTTGTCCTAAGGCTTAGCTTTAACTACACATATAAAACTTGACTCAAAGGACTCGAACATGATTGATAAGACCAAAATGTCTCTCAGAGCACCTTCAACACGAAGGTATCCCCATAACTCTAAAGGACATAGTTTTAATGCAAAATTATTGAAATTCCCTTAGGGTATACCTTCGACATAAAAGTATCCGGGTACCTTTAAAGGACTTAATATTACCACAAAAAATATGAACCTATCCCTAATACAACCTTTGTCATGAAAGAATCCCATGACTACATAGGACTCGTTTTAAGGTAAATTACTAAAATGCCCTTAGAGACCACCTTTGTCTTGAAAGCATCCTAGTAACCCTAAAAGACCTTAAAATGATAGGAAATGATAATTTTATCATAAACAGGTAATCAAAATATTAAAGGTGACATAAAATGTAGAAAATTATAATTGAACCTTTAAACTTTTCAAAATTACACTTTAAGCCCAAAATTACTAAAAATGTAATGAATGTTCTTAAAATAGCCAAAATACCCTAAATAGATAAATTGATATGAGAACAAACCATTTTGAACCTAAAATGCAAGGTTTTTTGAAATGGTTCCTAAATTTTAAAAATTAAATTTCATGTCCCACTAGAAAGCTGAAAGAATATTAAAGGTTTTAATACATTCGACACCTCATTGGAGAACCGGAGGAATGGTATAAACAATCCAAAATGAAAAAAAACACTCTAAATAGGAAATTTGATATATGGAATGACCATTTTGACCCTAAAATATTAGGGTTTACCTAATGGACTTTAGACTTTTATTTTTTTCAATTTGTCCCTTTATGAAATAAAATCACAAATAAATATCAAAAGCATCACAAAAATCATGAAATCACACCACAAGTCGCAACCAAACATCCATAGCTTTAAAAAAGTTTTTTCCATTTTTGCAAATAAGTCCCTAAATTTTTTAAAATTACTAAAAGGCCCCAAAAAGGTTAAAATGCATGAAACATATTCAAACAGGTTAAACAGGAATAAAAATTCCCCTAAAGTTCTTAACATGATTCGGCCAAGCTTAAATAGCTATAGAAAAATTTTTATGATTTTCGCAATTTAATCTCTATTTTTTCTATAATTACAAATATCTTAAAAAATCAAAACATTACAATAACACACATTATTTTCAACCAAGCATGGGAACACCTTTCTAAGGCCTTTAAAATTTTGGAAAAATAATTTTTAAGCTTTTACAAGTTTAAAATATTACAAAATAATCCAAAATATCATAAAATCAAGCATAAAAAATTATTCAAAGACCATTATGAGTTTTGCCCAACATTTATTTCACCCATAAAATAATTTTTTCATCACATATTTCCATGAATATCAATATACACACATATCAAAATTTTTTACCAAGCATAAATATCATAAAACATGATAAATAATGAATATATCAAAATAAATCAACATGAAAATATTAAGAGAAAAAGACAAAAACACATACATGAAAATAACATTATTTCTATCAACAAACACAATTAATCTTGATAAAAATCAGCATATTATAAATAAAAATTAAATAAAATATCAAAAGCAAGGGACTTTGTTCATAGCCAACATCCTTGTCCTCTCAACATGGATTAAAATCCATGAGCTCAAGCATGATTTTGGCTCACTAAAAGGAAGAACAATGAATGAAAGTATCAAAAACTAAAAATTTTCTAAGTATTTTTACCTTGAAAAGTGTGGAAAATATGTAAAAACTTAATTTTCTCTAGTACTTTTTTATGTTTCTGCATTGGAGAACCACTTAACTCTTGCTAGAATCATCCTTCCTCTATTTATCGAGGGAGTTAGTAGGCAAAGGGGTGGAAGAATGCCCTTAGCTGTATGGTTCTGGTAATTTCTACATTTGTCCATTTATTTATTCATTTATTAATTAATCCTTTAGATATTTCTAGGTTATACCTAGCTTTAATTAATTAATTTTATATTATTCAAAAACCCTATGGTGGGCTAAACTTAGGTGTTATGATGATCTAAGAAAATATTAATTTAATATATAGCTAAAATATAACTAAATTGGTTAAGGAAAGATTAAATTCCAACCCAATTAGTTTGTATTACTAAATCCTTAAGTTCCATAATTAAAATAAATATAAGCAAAATTTTGAGAATGAAAAAAAAAATAGAATCATAATTAAAAATTTTATGAAAACAATGAGTTAGGAGGACTAAATTGTAAGAAATTAAAAGTTATAAATTAAAAATTTTATTTATGAATTTAAACACGTAAAAAGCCCAATTAAGTGTCCATCTAAAATTTTGGACCCAAAAAAATTAATAAAAATTTTGGAGGGAGAAAACTTTATTGGTCTTAGTTGTAAAATTAAAATGGGCTTAGTTGGACCTTGTTAAAAAATAGAATGGATTTGTTGAAACGATCATAAATGGGCTTATAGAGAATGAGATGAGCTTGGTATAAAATAAAAAAAAGGTTTGACAAGCTTATTGGGCTTGTTAAAAGATCAATGGGCTTATTGGGCACATTAGCAAAATCTATAATTTTGAAGCCCATTAGGGAAATTTGGCCTAAAAATAAAATAAAATAATGATGATGATAAAAATAATGATGATGATGACGATGATGATGATGATGATGATGATAATAAAATTTTAAATGTTGAACAAAAATCTTATGTGTAAGAAAGAGATACTCAAGAATTCTAAACTCATAAAATTTTATGAGAAAAATCCTTATAGAAAAATAAATTTTGAAAAAAATTAAAAACTCATAAAATAAATTAGATTTTCAAAAACTAAATCAATACGAATTTAATGAAGATATTTAAAAAATTTTAAAATTTCTAAACTTAAAAGAAAAATCTTATCGAAAAATTTACAGGCAAAATACTTCGTATTTTGGAAATAAGAAAATTTCAAAAATACGTTTCAATATTTACAAAAGTAAGTTAAATTCAACATATTATTCAAAATATTAATTTATGTTAATTTATAAAATAATAAAGATGAAAATCTGAAATCTAGAACAAATTTTATCAAAAAAATTTCACAAGTAAAATACTAGTAGTGCTGTGAAAAATTTAAAATTAAATACTAAAATAAACAACTTGACACCTCATGGTATAAAATGCTAATACATATTTTTTTCTTGAATATTTTTGATTTTTTATGATGAGCATCAATATAAATACTACATGGATTAGTAAAATATTCAATGGTGGACTTGCGACTTTTTATGAAAAAACTTAAAAAATCCCTAAAAATAGGAAATTTGACTGTGATATCATCTACAAAAATGAATTTCAAAATTTGACAAGGATAAAGTTGAAAACCAATTTTTTGGTATTGATACTTAATAATATCAATAAAAATATATAACAGTTAACTCCCAAAACTTCATGAAAAAAATCTTGAATAATCCTAAAAATAAAAAATTTGACCATGATATTATTAACAAAGATAAATTTCAAAATTTGACAAGAAAATATCTAAAAGCTAATTTTTCTCTTGAATATTCATCTGTTTTGTCCAAGATCTATATTTTACAACTCCCAAAACAGCACTTTTTGTCACGTTCATATGCAACCATTTAAGTATGACTAAATTGGTCTTGAAAACACCTAGCTTGCTTGGAAAAGGTCGACCTCTACTAGGCCAGCTGCTAAGTTCTCAATCTGGAAATCTACAATATTTAAGAGTGTCAAAAAAAAGGCCAGACAAAAATAGGTAGCACTGAAGCTACCTAAGAGGAGACTTATTAAGAACATTAGCCTAACAATTGGTAGCACTGAAGCTACCCAAGAGGAAACTCATCAAGAACATTAGCCTAACATGATGCTAGCCTCACTGGTAACCTACTTGAACCCCACAATGATGAATCAATTCATCCTCAAATTTCAAAGGGCGAATATGAGAGTCTCTCTGGCTGATCCTATAACCGTTGATTAGGATGAGCAAGAGAAGATGAACAGTCAAAAATTTGCAATGTCTACTGACGATATAAGTAAGTATCAACTCTTGGAGAAATGCCTTAAAGCTATGGAGGGGAGTGATGAATTTGGAGCTATTGACACAAAATCTTTATTTTTGGTGTCCAATCTTGCCATTCCCCTTAAGTTGAAGGTACCAAAATTTAAAAACTTCAATGGAACTAAAGACCCTACTACGCACATTTAAATGTGCTTGAACCCCACAACGATGAATCAATTCATCCTCGGATTTCAAAGGGCGAATACGAGAGTCTCTCCGGTCATTCCTATAACCATTGATTAGGATGAGCAAGAGAAGATGAACGGTAAAAAATATGCAATGTCTACTGATGACATGAGTAAGTATCAACTCTTGGAGAAATGCCTTGAAGCTATGGAGGGGAGTGATGAATTTGGAGCTATTGACACAAAATATTTATTTTTGGTGTCCAATCTTGTCATTCCCCTGAAGTTGAAGGTACCAAAATTTAAAAACTTCAATGGAACTACTGACCCTACTATGCACATTTAAATGTACCTTAAGAAGATAGCCATGTACGAAAAGAACAAAAAGCTTCTTATACACTATTTTTAACATAGCGTAACTAGGGCAACCGCTTAATGGTACATTAAGCTCAGCAACATCAAAATCTAGCCATTAGCCAACTTGGCTAGAGCCTTTTGAATAGTATCAACACATGTCAAATTGGGGTCCCAATTGACTCTCTCTTATAAACATAGAGAATAAGGCTATCGAGAGTTTCAAGTAGTATGCTCAATGAAAGAGAGATAAGGTGGCTTTAGTTTAATCCCCTTTAATTGAAAAAGAGATGACCATGATGTTCATCAACACCTTACGTGCCCGATACTATGACAGATTGGACAATATTGTTCTATCTGGTGGAATGATTGATACGAAAATCAAAAGTGCCAAAATGTCAACAGATGAGTCATCTGGATTGAGTAAAGAGCTGGCCACCAACAAAAAGAAGGAAAAACAAAGCAAGCACCGTAAGCTATGCTAACCCATCTTAGCTAAGTCATTTATCAAGTGCCTAGTCCATAATACCTGGGCGTGCCCTGCTTTAATCCAATCATGGTCCCTCCTCAGCTAGTTTATGCTGTGACTGATAACCTATCTTCTATCCCATCAAATCCTCTATGAAATGACCCATCTCTTGCTAATTGAAATTTCAATGCCTCTACTAATAATCCACCAAACAATTAAGGAGTGAATCCTAGGAGATAACAATTTGATCTTATTCTTATGACTTACAAAAAGCTTTAGCAAACTCTGCTTTAGGGACGTTTAGTCACTTCTGCTATGTCCCTAAAAAGAAGCCCCCATACACTCAATGGCATGACGCTAATGCCCACTACAACTACCATGCTAGGGTAGCAAAGCATGACATTAAAAATTGCTTGTCTTTCAAATAGAGGGTATAAAACCTCATCGACTCTAAGGTCTTACAATTCAGGATGAATTAGGGACCAAATATTACTACAAATCCTATACCCAATCATCCTAAGCCAAATAGCAAACATGATCGATGTTAATGATGGTTGCGAGTTCAAGATAAACATAGAAAATGTTAGGACATCAATGAGTCTAATTTGGGAAATACTAACTCAAGCATGAATGCTCAATGTAGTTAAAAGTTCAAAAAAAGAATTTGACAATTTTTATGATTTCCACACTATTCATGGTCATACTCTCTAGACCTACAAAAAGTTTCGCACGATGGTTCAAAAGATGATGAATAAAGGTAGAATTGAATTCTACAACAATAAGAAAGCTCTCTCACTGAGTCAGGGAATATGATTAAAGAAAGAAAAACATAACCTCTATATGAGATAGGCCGAGCAAACTTTTATCATCTATAGTAGATAATCTAGCTCTGGGATAACTCTTCAGTACTTTTGCCAAAAATGATCATAGAAGTCCTAGCTCCTTTCTTGTATAAGAGTGACAAGGTAGTCCGTTGGATGTAGAAAAATCAAACTATGATGATCAAGGAGTCCACTTAATTAGCTGCTGTCATCGACTTGTTAGGAGTCAATCACTTGACTCATAATGGTAGATGCTGTGCTTTTTCATTTTAGGATAGTTAGAAAAGCAATGCCTCTTCGGTAGTCGACATACTTTAAGATAAGATAAAGGACATTGAATCCAAAAAAATCAAAGAAGCAGTGGATGAAAAGGAAGCTATTGAATTTTTAAAGTTCATTTAGCACAGCAAGTACAGTATTATCGACCAACTGAGCAAACAAATGGACTAAGATTTATATGTTGTCCCTACTTCTCAATTCAGAAGTTTATGAAAACGTATTGCTAAAAGTGTTGAATAAGGCATATGTGCCAATGAACATTTCAATAAAGAAGTTGGGTTGTCTAGTAAACAACATCACTGCTAACAACTACAATTTATTCACTAAATAGAAGATCCTGTCTAAAGGTAGGGAAAACTACAAGGCCCTACACATCACCACACACTACAAAGGCTGTGTACTACCTAAGGTTCTCATAGACAATGGGTCTATTCTAAATGTTATGCCCTTGGTAACCTTCAACAATCTTTCTATTGATGCTTCCCACATTAAGCACAGCTATACAATAGTGAGAGCATTGATGGGACTTTTTGTGAAGTCATCGAAAACATCACCATTCCATTCCAAACAAGCCCATGCACCTACGAGATTGATTTTCATGTAATGGGCATTGCTCCATCCTACAATTGTTTACTGTGAGGCCTTGGATACATTCAACTAGGGTGATACATTACCTTTACATTAAAAACTAAAATTCATGATTAATAATAAGGTGGTTAGCATCGAGGCTGAAGAAACGATGATTGTCACCGCTTTTATTGACGCCATATATATTAAGCCAAATAAAAAAGCACCTAAGCCCTCTTTACAATCATTTGAGTTTATGAGTGCCACATTCATAGGAAAAGGCTTATAGATAGTTAAGCCTCGACCGATAAGAAACACCTGTATAAGTTTGAAGTTAACTATTGATAAGGGTTACTAAGCCAGTAAAAGGTTAGTAAGCATCGTAAGGCATAGCCAAAGCTTTAAAAGTTATTAGCCAAAGTGACAAGAAGGTCTTAGGATTCAAGTCCAATCAGCAGTATCAAAAACAACAACTCAAGAAAGTTAGAGACAAGAGGTTAGCCCATTTGTTAGGTTAAGAATCAAGACTAGAACTAATGATATTCCTACTGATACGTGAAACTTTTTGTTTGAAAGGATGGATAGATTTAAACTAGTCAAAAAAATAAAAGTCAAGAATGTCTTAGTCATTTTGAATTGGGCATTTAGTAACTTTCACGTCAACACTATCGGTAATCAACTAACACCATTAAAGCCAAGTGATTAGATCCATCCTTACTCAATAAATTCTAATCTTGACGATGGGGTCATGTCAAAAACCCCTGTACTTTTAATTGTATTTTTGTGTAATGTAAAGAACTAAATCTTAACCCCTATACTTTTAAGTGCATTTTCGTGTAATGTAAAGAACTAAATCTTACTTGCTTCTACCAAAAAACTTGTAGGAATCCTATGTAATGGGCATCTTTTATCAAATATTATCAATAAAAATAATTTAGCAAGATACATTTCATCTATTATACCCATTTTTATTTTTCATCTTTACTTTAACTCTTTGTCTATATTTTTATCTATATTTTTGTCTATATTGTTTATTCTTTTACCCTTTCAAGTGCTCTAATAAAAGTGACATGGATACTTTGAATGAACTTTGAGAGATTGATTTCAAATGATCTATCTATACTATTGAAGTTGATTTTAACAAAGATTACAAGGAAAGTTTATGCCACTAGATCTGTTAAGATTAGTCGAACATGAAAAGAAACAAATTTTGCTTCATAAGAAACCAATTGAGATCATAAATTTGGGAACAAAAGAGGATTAAAAAAATCAAAATTGAACCTATATAAAACCCTATACCAGAACTAAACTAATTAGCCTACTCCAAGAGTATTAAGACATATTCACATGGTCATATCAAGACATGCCTAGACTTGACACCAATATTGTGGTTCACAAGCTTCCCATCAAACTTGAATGAAAACCAATCCAACAATAACTAAAAAGGGTGAAACCAGAAATACTCTTTAAGATCAAAGAAAAAGTCAAGAAATAGTTCGAGGTAAGATTTCTTGAAGTAGCCGAATATCCAAAATGGGTAGCCAACATTGTCCTAGTTCCTAAGAAAGATGGTAAAGTGCGGATATGCATCGATTTTTGGGATTTGAACAGGGCCAATCTAAAAGATAATTTCCCATTGCCCTATATCAACACTTTGATCGACAAACAACCAAGAGCTATTTGTTTTTCTTTATGAAGGAATTCTTGGGTCATAATTAGATCAAAGTGGCACTTGAAGACATGGAGAAAATGACCATGTAAGGCACATTTTACTATAAGGTCATGCCTTTCAGACTCAAGAATGATGGAGCAACCTATCAAAGAGCCAGAGTGACATTATTCCATGATCTGATGCATACGAAGATTGAGGTCTACATGGATGATATGATCGCCAAATCAACATGAAAAAATGAACATGTCCTTGATCTTCAAAAGCTCTTTGAACAGCTATGAAAATTCTAGCTAAAACTAAATCTTGCCAAATATAACTTCAGTGTCATATCTGAGAAGCTACTAGGTTTCATTTTTAGCAAAAAAAAGAATCAAAGTCGATCCAGATAGGGTTAAGGCTATTTAAAACATGTCACTGCCTTAGACCATAAAAGAGGTGAGAAGTTTCTTAGGGAGACTAAACTACATCTCCAAGTTCATATCTCAGCTCATCGATAAATGCAACCTCATCTTCCAATTTCTTCATAAGCAAAATTCTAGAGAATGGAACAATAAATGTCAAGAAGCTTGACAAAGTCAAACATTACCTGTCAAACCCACTAGTAATAGTACTGTTAGTTCCCGATCAACCTCTAATCCTCAACCTATCAGTCTTTGATAAGTTTATAGGTTGTGTGCTTAGGAAACATTATGAGTTAGGAAAGAAGGAGAAAGCTATCTACTACTTGAGCAAGAAGTTCACGAAGTGTTAGATAACTATTTCATAATTGAAAGGTTATGCTATACTTTGGCTTGGACCACTCAAAGGCTCAGGCAATACATGTTATGCCATAGCACATGGCAAATTGTAAGACTTGATCTCATCAAGTTTCTACGCAAAGCCTTTGCACTATTATGAAGATTAGCCAGGTGGCAAGTTTTACTCTTTTAATACAATATCGTTTATATTAATAAAAAGTGATTGCTGAATTTTTGGCATGCTCAGCCCTGAATGACTATGAACCCTTGAACTTCGTTTTCCCAGATGAAGATCTAATGTGCATAATTAAAAGTAAAAAAACATTTATTCATGACCAATGCTATAATATATACATTGATGTAGCATCAAATGCTCTATGGCATGGAATCAGAGCAATATTGATCTCACCTGATGGGAACCACTATCCTTTTATAGCTAGACTGAATTTTAACTAAACTAATAATATAACTGAGTATGAAACCTATGTCACAGGGCTCTAAGTGACTATCAAGACTTCATAGGTTTTAGAGGATTCAGCCTTAGTCATCTACCAACTGAAGGGAGAATGGCAAACCTACGATACTAAGCTAGTTCATTATGGGAAATTGATCTTGAAGCTCAAGAAAGAATTTAAATATGTTAGTTTTCAACACTTACTTTAAGAAAAGAACCAAATAGCCTATGCCTTGCTACTTTGTCATCCATGGTTAAAGTTAGTTAAGAATCGATGTCGTCTTATTTAGATGAGCATTTATACGACTCGAGCATAGTATCAAAACATTGAAGAAGAGAGGGATGGCCGACCATGGTACCATGGCATCCATTGCTACATTTAGGATCAATAATACCCCGAACATGCCATAAAATATGGCAAAGGGCTATCAGAAGAAGGACTATGGGTTTCAAACTAGATGGGGAGTCCTATATACTGTTAAAATAAGTTGTATCAATATACATAAGCAAAATGGCCTAATTTGTGACATTTTCATCCCTTTGCACCATTGCATCAAAACTAAATTAGACCACTTTTTGGCATCAAAAATCATCTAAATTCACACTAGGCCTTAACAATGGACTTATGATTGGATCAATTAAATTTTTAGGCCTATATAGCCAAAAAAAAGGATATTTTCATGACTTAATGTAATTTATTGGAGGGCACTTTGGTACCTTCTCATGGCTCAACTGCATAAAATGGCCTTGATCCACTACTTTTACTGTGCAAGCCAATGGAATTAAAAGATAATTGATATAGTACCTTGCCTATATTTAAGGTACTTGTTGCAAAGCCCTAAAATACCCTTGGTTTTTGTATTTTGTCTTTACTATTCATATAGCTATATAGGCTAACTATGGTTCAACTGAGAAAACACTTACATACATTCTCTTCTCACATTCTGTCTATAATGCCAGCAACTAAAAAACCTTAAAAAATTAACATTTTTGTAGCTCTTTATACCATCTAAAAAAAACTTCACAACACTATTTTAAGCCATTTTTGCTTATTTTTCTTCTTTTTAACTTAAGCAAGTAAGATAAAGCTTCAACGACAACATCTTTGATCGAAAAAAGCTCACTTTTTTGGAGGAATGCTACTGAAATACTAGTTGGTATACTCTCAGCTTATTTCTTTATTTTGTTGCTACTTTCATGTTCTACATCCTGCTAGTGACCCCTCATGCAACCATGACCTCTTTTAAGCCTCATGCATTTTCTTTGATGTTTTGCCCATGAGGCTATGACGTTAACATGCATTTAGGTTTAAAAATCATGTTTTTATATTGTCATGAAATTTCTAGCCTTTATTCTTGTCATAAAAACATCTTCTTTTATGCCCATATCATATTCAATGTCTCCATAAATGTATTTTAACATGTTCATGCATTTTTCTTGCCTAAAAATCATGCCTTTATGCTATCATGAAACTTTCAGCACATGTTAATGTCAATAAAACACTTTCTTATGCTCATACCATGTCTTATGTCTCTGAAAACATTTTCTAGGATATTCAAGCATCCTTCATATTTTTCCTACATTTTTCACAGGTTTCTTTAATAAAAATGATGTCTTGTTGATGTTCTAGTTATCATTTAATGCCATGTTTGAGTATTTTACATAATTAAAATGCTTGCTTGATGTCTTTTTTGTAAAAAAATATGTTTTTTTAAAAAACCACTCAAGTTAGGTCCATATTAACCTCAATAAATGAGGATTAATATAGACTTAATGCTTCTATCACTTAATCCTCCAATCATTAGGAAAATTCAAGCTTTCCATGTCTAGATTCAAGGTTAAACAAGGTTTAAATGTTTTAATTTTCACAAAATAAAATATCTTTTTAACTTGTCCTAAGTTGTTTGTGCCTTGATTTTTTTATCTAAAGCTTCTTTCTAGTGACATGGTTAATGGGTTGTTCCATTATCCCAAAGTACTCCAGAATTATGAGAATGAGATTGTGAAGCCACTTTCATTGAACTCTATTATGACGGACATTTAAATGTCCATAGTCCAAGTCTAGTTCTAGGAAACCTAAAAAAACCAAAAAAGTCCCCTGTTTCATGTTAATAGCATTATAACCAAGACTTGAAAAATAATTTCTAAACCTAAACAATTTTCCATGAATTTTTTATATTTTCTATAAAGAGCATCAAATTAACTTTCCAACGGTGCCTTGTTTGCCCTTGGATTATTCTAAGCAATGGAGTTATAATTTTTTGAACCAATGCTATTTGAAGCCTCTAGAATCAGCGATTCGCATTTTGTTTGGGCCATTTTGGCCCACCAAATGGTTTTTTGGATTTTCAAAAATTTTTTCCTAAAATGTTTGTGAAATTCTAATTTTAGAAAGATATCGTTTGTGATCTTACAATCTTGAATAAGTTGTATACCATCTCCCTTGCACGTGTTGTCATTATCGAATTAGTCCCAATTTTAAAAATTATTCACTCCCAAAAAATAATTTTTTAAGATTTTTGGAATATTTCTATGTTAACTCTTATCGAATCTTTTTTTCAATGCAACCTCATCCTACCCTTATAACATTTAGATTAGTCTAAAATAAAATAAAAAACAAGGATAGCATGATGCTATCCCTTATTTTAACATTTATCAAAATTAATTAGTTTTCTGAAATCCCCATTTCTAGGTATTCGGATGCCTATAAATGAGTCCAATCGACACCTATCAAGTCAAAACCTGTGTGTTCCCTTAGGCTTGGATCAAGGCATAAGCATTTTTCAAATTCTACCATCCTTATTTTATCAGTTTCTTATTTTTAAATAAAAAATTATCGATTTTGACAAAAGGTCAAAAAAGTTATTTTGTTAAGAAATTATCGAACTTTTATCAATTTAAGTCTTTCAATCCTGTTTATCAAAAAATTATCAAAATTTTTATCTATGGGGATACTTCAACCCTGTCTTTCAAAATTTCACTCTAAATCAAAATTTCTCTCTCCCAAAATTTTTTTAAATCCAAACCCATTTTTCATGCTTGGTTAACCTATGATTCTAGACGTGTCTAAAAAATTATCTATTTGGTTATTTCTAGATAACTACTGACAATTATGAGATATATTTGATTGAACTTCTTTTTTTCTTTTTGTTAGCTCAAGAAAAGATTGAACCAAGATGGGGTGAATTAATTCTACAAGAACTTGATAAATTTGATATAAATTAAAAATAAAAAGGAGTAAAGGGTAAGAAAAACAAACAATTAATAAATAAAGGTTCGCTCTTTGAACTCAGCACCTACGTCCTCTCTTCTTAGCACTTTTTTACCAAGGTGATTTCCATAATTCACTAATCAAATTATTTACCTTTAAGGCTAAGGTATAACCTTACACCTCTATCTTTTAAGGCTTAGATAGAACCTTTCAATCCTTTTGAGAATTCTACCTTAAATTCTCAAATGTTTTCACTCACTTTCACATAACTCCTTTTATGATATGAATGAGGTATTTTGTAAACAAATTAAACCTCTAGTAGGTGGATGTTTGCTGGAATTTAAGTACAAGGTGAATGAGATACAAATAGACTTGGAAGAGTATAAATTTGATGCAAGAAAAATGAAGAATTTGAAGACTTTTGAGCTTTTGTTGTTCAAAGCTTGATTAATCTTTGTATCTCTTGCTTCTTCAGCTGTTGGGAACCTCTATTTATAGCTTGAAATTGTTATAGACATTAGGCATTTAATATGGTGGTTGGAGAGCCCTTGTAACCTTCATAAATGCTTGTTTCCATTCAGACCCACACTATTGTGTCGATACAATACCAATGGTATCAATACAAGAATTAAAAAAGTGAACGTTACAGCCTGTGGTATCGATACAGGGGGTTGAGTATCAATACTTGCCAAGCTGTATCGATACAGACACAACTGTATCAATACATTCGAGGGTTTTAGCCAAACCTTGGCTACTGCCAGGCATTGTATTGATACATATAGGGTGAGTATCGATACTCACTGCAATGTATCGATACATGCTGAAAAGTATCGATACAAATAAGGGTTTTAGGCATAGTATTGATACATTTATGTATTGTGTCGATACATACCTTCAAAATCCTTTGTAAAATGATTTTTCTTGGCTTGATATTAACTCAAACATTTCTCAAGAATATTCTAAGTATAAATATACATTTTAGAACATATATTTTTGAGAAAATACAAGCTTAGTACTTTTTCAAAATGTTTTTCAATTTTAACACAAATACCAAGTTGAGTACAAATTAATTTAGCTTAAGTGGTTTGTTATATCAAAATTGAATTAAAAGCTAACAATCTCCCCCTTTTTGAAATAACAAAACTTAAGATAAATTTTCTTGTTTTTTAGATTAAAGAAAAAACTACCTCTTAATAAAGTAATGGTTTTCCAAAGTTTTAATTTGAGTAAATGGGGTCCTTTAAAGCTACAACATTTTAAATTAATAATATTGCCCAAGATTTTCAAAATTCAAGCTACATCATGTAAAATATGTTTAATATGTTGTTTGGGTTCCAACACACAATATAATCAGAATCAAGTGCATAATAATTTCATGGAAGACATATTTTGCATTGTGCATAATAATATCATGGAAGACATATTTAGCAATGCAAAAGACATTTTGCAAATTTATGACATTTATCTTCCTTTTTGTTATATCAAAACACAAGAAATATCAATTTAAAGTAATAGAGAAAATGCAAGTAAAAAAGATGCATTGAGAATAAAATGTTAAATAGAGTCCACAAAATAAATAAAAGAAGTTCAAATGAATCCTAAAAAAATCTTAAATGTCATCATAAAATAAACCTAAGATGATTAAGTTTCATCGGTCGGAGGATCTGTAGTGGGTGGAGTAGTAGGTGGCGGTGCATAAGGAAAGGCCACCGAAAAGCTATGAAATTGCTCGATCAATACACGATGACTATGCTCGAGACTAGAAAGTCGAGCACCCATGGAATCAAACCGCTAATTCCAAGAGTCAAAGCCTCAGTCCTATGTGTCAAGACTCCCCATGATGGAATCATACATGTGTTGGAGGTCCATGGGCACAGATGATAAGGTGGTGGGAGCCAAGGGTGGAGGAGGCGCATCCTACTCCATATCATCATCATGGAAATCAAGAGAAAGAGCATCCGGTTACTCAAGCGATGGAGGTGGTTATCGATGAACCTTAGGAATGAAGTCGACGCCTTAAATTTTGTACCCAATGAACCTCATAGATTTGTGACCAATATAATGGTAAGTAGATATCATAATCCTGGGGTTGCAAAAAAGATCAAGACTTTGAGTGTTAAAGTAGTAGCTCAATGCCATGCCATTGAAGAGGCTATGATAACCATGAACACAAAGAACAAGGTCTACAAAGATAAAATGGGCTACATTTAAATGATTCTCGATTTGAATCATATGGAGCCACCAATAGTGGAAATCGCTAATCAAGTGTGTTTGGTGCCGTATGGACAGAGCACATGGGAAATAATAAGATAAAGTAAGCGATCAACCAGAGAAATGTGGGTAGCTTTATTATTCGGGGTACGCAAAGCTGTGGGAGCCAGACCTTCATTGATTATGCCTTTATTCAAGAAACCAAAGGTAGTTGCAAGAGAAGCCGAGTTGACTATGAGATCTTATCCTAAAAGATAAGATCAAATAACAATGACATGATCACGATCATCAATAATGAGTGAGGCATTGCTAAAGAATGCATGAACAAGATTCTTGCAAACTGGAACATTGAGAGAAAAAATTTAGTCCATGCGAAAGTATCAAAAATCTGAAGATAGGACTAAGCAATGGACCGGAGGAAGGGAAAGTCGATAACTCGACATTGTTGGGTGAGCATACGAGCATAGATGGTATTGAATCACTCATGAGCTCGTGCATCATGAAAGCATATGTCAAAGAATGATTATGTTTGGGTCAAAGATGGTTGACGAGCAGTAAAACTGGTAACACGGGTGACAAGTCCTTAACAACAAGTGGGTTGTTTGGTCTTTGGAGGCATGGTAGGGTTTGAAGGTGGTTTGGAGGGTATCAGATGAAATGGAAGTGGGTTCTGATGAGATTCATCGAAGGCGGTGAAAGTTGCCAAAGGTAGCAGGTCAAGCAGGTCAAGTTGAGAAAGCTGGGTAAGATGCTAAGGAAGAGTTTTTTGAGGAAAATGGTCGAGTACATGGGGGCATAAGCTTTGGTGGTAATACGGTGTAGTGTATCAAGTAAATTTGCAACCAATCATGATAACCGAGTTGGAAAAGAATTGAAAATGAAAAATCACTTGAAAAATATGAAGAAATTTGGACAAATTTCAAAGAATTTGAAAGAAGAATGCTTAGGGTTTGAGTAAAGAAAGCTTTTGAATTTTTTTGGTTTTGGATGGGAATGGATTGAATTTCAGAGGGAAATGGTGAATTATGATGAAATTAACCTTTTTTAGATCAAGGATTGTAAGAAAAGTGAAAGTTAGATGAAGTGTGATAATTGAGGGTTGAATGAGTGAAAGAAGGCTAAAGGAAGGGTGAACAGTGCTTGATGAAAATAAACTCTTGCATTCGATGAGTGCCTAAATCAACTGAGTATCGATATAGAGAAGGCAGTATTGATACAAGGTATTGATACTTAGAGTGCAGTATTAATACAAAAAATAATTCTGGGTTCTGTATTGATATAAAGAACTGGGTCTCGAGACATAGAATAAGTTGGGTTTGTTTCTATAAAAGATGGAGAGTATCGATACATGGTATCAATACATGGAGTCAAGTATCGATACAATGACAATTCTAGGTTTTGTATCGATACCTTGAAACCAATCTCGATACTGGGAAAAAGGTTTTGTTGGTATCGAAACGTATGGCCTAGTATTGAGATGGAATCAATTTAAGCATATTTTTGAACCAATTGCTCTTTGAAAAGCATTTGAAAATGCAACTTTGAACAAAATTTTTGACATCAAAATCATTTAGCATGAACAAATCAAAATTTAACCCTAAAAAAAAAACCATAATCATCTAAGAATCAAAAGTCATACAAGTGCACATTATCAAAAAAGTAGGTATGTAAGGCTAGCTTTTCAAACTAAGCATGGTGTAAACAATATTGAGGCAAAGTATCAAAATTTTATCAACCTATAAATTTAGGGTGCATTCATTAAGCCAATTTCTCTTCTAATTGTGCAAAATCTATCCTTGTCAAGTGGTTTACTGAAAATATAAGCTAGTTGATGCAAGGTATCAACGAATTCAAGCACTATATCAGCTTTTTGCATATGATCTCTAATGAAGTGATGTCTAATCTCTATGTGCTTAGTTCTAGAGTGTTGAATTAGATTTTTGGTGAGACAAATGGCACTAGTATTGTCACATTTAATTAGAATATGATCCATGGTAATGCCAAAATACTCCATTTGTTGTTTTACCCATAAAATTTTGGCACAACTTCCTGCAGATATGTACTCCGCTTCGGTTATGGATAAAGCAAACACTATTCTGCTTCATAGAGAACATGATATGAGCATATTTCTAAGAAATTGATAAGTACCAAAAGTGTTTTTCCTATCAATTTTACATCCACCAAAGTCCACATCAGAATAAGTGTGTAAAGTAAAAGATGATTCTTTTAAATACGATAAGCCTAGATTATGAGTGTCTCTAAGATATCTAAAAATTCTTTTCACAGTAACTAAATGTGACTCCCTAGGTGATGATTGATATCTAGCACATAGGCATACACTAAACATTATGTCAAGTCTACTTGCGATGAGATATAGCAATGAATCTATCATAGACCTATAAAGTTTAGAGTCAACACATTTACCTCATTCATCCTTCTCAAGCTTTGTTAATTACTCATAGGTGTGGAACAAGGCTTTGCTTCATCCATTTTGAACCTTTTGAGTAATTCCTTGGTATACTTTGCTTGATTGATAAGATGTCATTTTTTCTTTGCTTGACTTTTAGTCCCAAAAAGAATGTTAATTCTCCCATCATGCTCATCTTGAACTCACCTTACATTAACTTAGAAAATTCTTGACAAAGAAATTCAATAGTAGCACTAAAGATAATATCATTAACATAAACTTGAATCACTAAAATGTCCTTTTTTTTTCTTTTATAAAAGGAGTTTTGTCAACATTGCCTCTATTAAAACCTTTTTCAATTAAAAACTTTGAAAACCTTTCATACCATGCCCTAGGTGCTTGCTTTAGACCATACAAGGCTTTTGAAAGTTTAAAGACATGATCGGGATAATGGGGATTTTCAAAACTGGGAGTTTGCTCAACATAAACTTTCTCATTAATAAAACCATTTGAAAAGGCACTTTTGACATCCATTTGATATAACTTGAAATTGTTAAAACATGCAAAGGCTAATAGCATTCTAATGGCCTCTAGTCTTGTTACGGGAGCATATATCTCATCAAAATCAATTCCTTTTTCTTGACTATATCTTTAGCTACTAATCTAGCCTTATTTCTAGCTATGGTTCCATGCTCATCAAGTTTATTCCTAAAGACCTATTTAGTACCTACGATGGGGTA
Source organism: Adansonia madagascariensis (assembly GCA_038381835.1). Classification (NCBI taxonomy): domain Eukaryota; kingdom Viridiplantae; phylum Streptophyta; class Magnoliopsida; order Malvales; family Malvaceae; genus Adansonia; species Adansonia madagascariensis. Next base: position 80,242 of record JBBYHL010195020.1, read on the forward strand.
ATTACTAGGTCTTTCCACTCAATTCCAAACTTTGCTCCTTTCAAATTGGTTTAACTCCTCTTGCATGGCCATGATCCAACTATCATCCTTTAGAGCC
>JBBYHL010195021.1:0-28345 GCA_038381835.1 Adansonia madagascariensis
GGCAAAAGAGTAATAGAGATAAAAAGGTTGAAAAGTGATACACAATATAGAATGATATATGCAAAAGTCATTTCATTAATAATGTTTGATAAAAAATACCCTTTACATAGGACACCTGTCTGCCTTTGGGTGAGGGCAGGTAGGTTTTCATTTCTTGACATTACATAAAAGGGACAGGAAAAGTGCCGGGGCTTCATCATGACCCTATCATCAAAATTAGGTATTAGTGGAAGAACATGAATTTTATGGCTCGGTATCCTGGAGATAGAAGTTGTTAAGTGCTCTGTTTAAGATGACCAAGACATCTTTAGCCTTTTGCTCTTCTGGTTGGCTTAGATCTATTTTTCCTCCAGAACAAAATGTCTCATGGAGAGATGAAAATATTATCAGCTTTGATGCCCTCTCTCGACCCAATGATCATGTTATCTCCTAGTTGTAGATCTTTTTTTCTTGCAACTTTCTTGAGTGTGCATTGGCCTTGAATCCTAAGCCTCTTTTGTTGGCTTGAGTGGTGACCTATAGGGCTCAGGCCATCCCTTACAGATTCTTACCAAGCCCTTTTCCAGCATAGGAACCTTTGCCAATGGTCATTTTTAAACTCAAGTGGGTACTCTTTGACAGGTGGGGTTTAACTATTGGCAATTTTTCCCCCACAAATGTTGCATTAATGAACTCAAAGGATTGGAAGGATAACTTCAGTGCATCTTCATTAGGCTCAATGTAGATATCCTTTGTGAAAGCAGTGGCGATCATTTCTTTTTTAGCTCTAATAGTGACTACTTTATCATCTATCACAAATTTGAGCTTCAGATAGAGAGAGGATGGGATGGCTCTGGCGAAGTGTATTCCTGGCCTTCCTAATAGGCAATTGTAAGAAAGATTAATATCCATAACTTGAAAGTCCACTTTATGTGTACATGGGCCTATCCGAAGCTGGATTATGATATTTCTAATTACTCTGTGAGATGTTCCATCAAAAGCTTAGACTATGGTATGGCTACTTTTGATGTTAGATTGATCGACAAGAAGTTTGCTTAATGTAGTCATAGGCATGACATTAGGGGCCAACCCATTGTCTATGAGTACTTTGGGCAAAATGCATCCCTTGCAATGGGTAGTGATATGCAGAGCTTTATAGTTGCTTCTGTCTCTGGGTAGGATCTCATCATCAGTGAAGGAGATATAATTATCAGCCATGATGTTGTTTACTAGCCAATCCAATTTGTCCACGGAGACATCCATTGGCACATATACTTTGTTTAACACCTTTAGTAATGCATTTCGATGAATTAAAAAGTAAAGATAGCACTGAAATCTTTACGGATTGTTTGCTTAACTGGTCTAAATGTAGTATTCACTGTGCTTGATGAACTTGAGAAACTTCATGGCTTTTTTTTCACTTACTACTTCCTTGACTTTCTCGGGCTCATAATTCTTTACTTAGGCTTGAGTGGTATTGGTGTTTGGAGATGTATTAACCTTCTATTTTTCTTGAGCAGGTGGGGCGTAACACCTACCACTACAGGTTAGGTGACTAACTCCTGACAATTCCATCATAGTAGTTGATGGAGTTAGTTCTTTAATCATCACTACCTGATTCTCGTATTTCCATGGGATAGCTTTGTTGCTCTTATACAAGAATGGTTTAGGTACCTCCATAGCTAACTTTGGTGTAGGTATTGAAAAACTGGCCTTGGGACTTGACTTGCCATACAAAATGAAGGGTCAGTTTCTCTCGTAAGACGGCTGCATGGTTTCATCTCCTATCATGTTGATAGATTCAACAGTAGGTGTGATTTCATGATAGAATTCTATTTGGCCTTCATTCATCATTCTTTAAACCATAGACCTAAACTCCCTGTATATTTGTAGGGTATGACCTACAAATGTGTGGAAGTCACAGAAGTTGTCGAGATTGTCTTCTAATTTTTTTGTTACGTTGAGTAACCCGACCTGAATCAATGCCTGCCAGATCAAGAACATTGGCATCATTACATCCTCTATGCTTGCCTTGACTTAACATTTGTTTTTAGTGCCGATTATGTTTGCAGCCGGCTTAGTATGGTTTGGTAAAGGATTGGTGGCAATATTTGGTCCCTTGTTCATCTCAAACTATAAGACTTTTGAGTTAATTAGATTTTGCACATTTCGTTTGAAAGATATGCAGTTCTCAATGTCATGCCCTACTGCCTCAGCATGGTATTCACAGTAGGCATTAGGGTTGTACCATTGCAGGTATGGTGGCTTCTTTTCTAGGACATAGATTGGGCCACTAAATAATTTTGAAGCAAGGTCTGGTAGAGCTTCTTATAGGTCATAAGGATGGAATCAAAATGTTGTCCTTGTTGATTTGCACCTCGATTGCCATGTGCATTATTGGTTGCTCGATTAGTACTTTGTTAAACTTGTGGAGGGTAGCTTTTCAGTGGGTTGGATGGGATTGCAAAGGATGGTTATAGGTTATGGCATTAATTGGCTAAGGGGGTATTGTTATAAGGCAAGAATATAGTGTGCTTGTGTAGTGAGGGCCAACTATTTATTGTCATTTTGGCTAAGATAAGCTAACATAACTTATGGCATTGGCCTCTCCTTCCTTTTTCTTACTGGTAATAGGCTTCTTGCTCGATCCAGATGTTTCCCTGACTGACATTCTACCACTCTTAATGGCTGCGTTAATCATTTCTCTAGAGAGGATGAGGTCTACAAATTTCTTGGTGGCATTTCCTATGAGCTTCTCGTAATAAGGAGCACGTAAGGTGTGAATGAAAGTGATTGTCATCTCTTTTTCTATAAGGGAAGGCTAAACTAGGGCTACTTCCTCTCTCTACCTTTGGGCGTATTGCCTAAAATTTTTAGTGGATCTCTTCTTAAAATTCATCAGGGAAAGTCAATCTGGCACCCAATTTGACATGCGCTGGTATTGATTTAAAAAGACCTTAGCCAAGTCGGCCCATAATAGGATTTTCACATTGTCTAGCTCGATATACCACCGAGCTGCTGCCCTAATGAGGCTATGCTGGAAGCAATGGATGATGAGTTTTTCATCTTTCTTATACCCAACCATCTTTCGTAGGTACATTTGGACATGGATAGAACGGTTAAGAGTTCTATTAAACTTTTCCAATTTTAAGACTTTAAACTTCAGGGGAATAGCAAGGTTGGACACTAAAGATAGCGATTACGCGTTAAAAGCTTCAAACTTGTCACTCCTCTCGATAGCTTAGAGGTATTTTTCCGATAGCTAGAATTTGTTCACTTCTTTCGCAGTTATAGTGGGCTTTTGACCTTATGTTTTCTCCGGTTCCTCATAGTCAAAGGTTATCATATCTGCCAAGAGACTTCTACATTCACCCTTTAAGTGCTAGGAATGAATTGACCTGTTATGATGGGATTTAGGTAGATGACTGGCAGAGCTTGAGTAGTAGGTGTAGGAGTGGGCCATTGTTCTTGTCTAGTTTCCCTTTGGGCGGGTTCTGGATTATTGGCAGGGGAACTTTTAGCATTGGGAGGATCATCCCTTGTTTCAGCAGTGTTGGCTTGCCCTTTTCTTTCATGGAGGTGATCATTAATTCCATTAGTTTTGCGATTTGATTTTGCATTTCGTATTGCTGACGATGCATATGGTCTTTTGATTCCTTAACCATTAGCTCAAGCTCAATACGAGCTTCATGATCACTCTTCATGATATGCTTACGGTGTCATATGTTGTAGAGTGCATGATGTAAGGTTCTATGTTCCTAATTGATCTCAAAATCCCTTGCACTTTTGTGGCCCAATTCCCGTATAGAATTTTGTTTAAAAATGTATTTGTTTTGATAAGCATTTATGATGCAATGATGAGTTAAGATAATGAATGATTGATATAAGTGTAATGAAAAATGGTGAAATTAAATGTGCATATGCATTGGAGACAATTGATTCTTGGAACAGCTTCGTCAATAACATCATTCATAGAGTCACAAAAGGGTTTTTTTTTTATGACATGATTACATCTGAAAGTATCTAATGTGATTGTATTGTGTAATCACATGATCAAGAAAACCCAAAAGTTGCTGCTCACGATCTCCAACAGGTATGATGTCTCGCTTTATGGATCGAGCTGCTTCAATCATATCATCTGCCTCTTGTTAAGCCATTTGAACTTGTTCAGTGAAGTGTTGATCTTATTCTTGGTAGTTCAGATGTGCTTGGTTGATTATCGCTTGCCACTCTAATTCGCGTTACTTGGAAGCCTTTTAGTTCATTGATATGACTTTAATAAACCTAGAGAGACTGTTCTAACTATTTGATTCTGTGAATGAGGGCTTCATTTTCAACCCTGGTGGCTCTCACATCTTGCATTTGGGTCTCAAGTCTTTGATTCCTTTATTGGTAAGTGGAAGCAAGAGCACATGCCCTCGTGAACTTTTCTTTGCTTGTTCTGACTTTCTCCTTTTGCTAATTTAGCTCGCGATTGAGAGTGGCAACTTCCATTTCCCATTTGACTAATGTCTTGCCAATACATCAAGACTTGTTAGCTTTTCAAAACATCACATAATCCTTGGTTAGGCTTTCAAGGTCATCTTTGAAGCGATCCCTTTTTTTAATGACTCGATCCATTTCACCACTTCTAAGATAGATATCTATCTCTAGCTGGCCCTTTTCCTTCTTAAGTCGAGTGATTCCATGGCAAAGGATGCTTTTTCTCGCTCAAACTCCCTCCTAAGTAGCTCGATCTTAGAAGGTGGTTCCTTTATTGGGATTTGCAGTATCCTAGAGTTTGGCAAGAAAAGGTTTTTTTTCCACCATTTTCCTTATAATCAATATTTGTGCATCAAATGAGTCAAACATGGCTTCTCACAATAATCTCCATTCTTTTCCTAATTGGTCACTACAATCATATTCTCCACATTGGGATACACGATATTGATGCTTTGAATTTGCAAAGCTTTTCTTTTCACCATTTCCCTTATAATCAATGTTCATCCATGAAATGATACAAACTTTGACACATGGAATAATCTCCAATCTGTTTGTTTTTGGCATTACAACCATGTTCTCCACATTGGGATACGTGATATTAATGCTTTTAATTTGCAAGAAAAGCTTTTCTTTCCTCTATTTTTGTTATAATTAATGTCCACCCATGAAATGAGACAAAGTTGGATACTTATAATAATCTCCATTCTTTTTTGTTATGGGCACTACAATCATGTTCTACTCATTGGGACACACGATATTGATGCTTCGGTTTGGCAAGAAAAGGTTTTCTTTCCACCATTTTCCTTATAATCAAAATGTGTGCATCAAATGAGTCAAACATGGCTTCCCGCAATAATCTCCATTCTTTTTCTAATTAGGCACTACAATCATATTCTCCACATTGGGATACACGATATTGATGCTTTAAATTTGCAAAGAAAGCTTTTCTTTTCACCATTTCCCTTAAAATCAATGTTCATCCATGAAATGATACAAACTTTGACACATGGAATAATCTCCATTCCTTTTGTTTCTGGCACTACAACATGTTCAACTCATTAGGATACACGATATTGATGCTTTGGATTTGCAAGAAAAGCATTTCATTCCACTATTTTCCTTATAATTAAAGTTCATTCGTGAAATGAGACAAACCTGGATACTCATAATAATCTCCATTCTTTTTGTTGTAGGCACTACAATCATGTTCTCCATATTGGGATACACCGTATTGATGCTTTAGATTTGTAAGAAAAGCTTTTCTTTCCACCATTTTCCTTATAATTAAAGTTCATTCATGAAATGAGGCAAACTTGGACACTAATAATGATCTCCATTCTTTTTGTTATGGGCACTACTATCATGTTCTCCACATTAGGATACACGATATTGATGCTTTGGATTTGCAATAAAAGCTTTTCTTTCCACGATTTTCCTTATAATCAAAGTTCATCCTTTAAATGAGTCCAACTTGGATTCTCATAATAATCTCGATTATTTTTGTGATTGGGCACTACTGTCATGTTCTTCACATTTGGATACACAAGATTGATGCTTTGGATTTGCAAGAAAAGCTTTTCATTTCACCATTTTCCTTATAATTAAAGTTCATTCATGAAATAAGATAAACCTGGATACTCATAATAATCTCCATTCTTTTTGTTATTGGCACTACAATCATGTTCAACTCTTTGGGATGCGCGATATTGATGCTTTGTTTTGAAAAGAAAAGCTTTTTTTCCCACCAATTTCCTTATAATTATAGTTCATTCATGAAATGAGACAAACCTAGATACTCATAATAATCTCCATTCTTTTTGTTATGGGCACTACAATCATGTTCTCCATATTGGGATACACGATATTGATACTTTAGATTTAGAAGAAAAGCTTTTCCTTCCACCATTTTCCTTATAATTAAAGCTCATCTGCGAAATGAGACAAACCTGGATACTCATAATAATCTCCATTCTCTTTGTTATGGGCACTATAATCATGTTCTCCATATTGGGTACACGATATTGATGCTTTGGATTTGTAGAAAAGGCTTTTCTTTCCACAGTTTTCCCTATAATTAAAGTTCATCCATGAAAAGTGGCAAACTTGGATACTCATAATAATCTCCATTCTTTTTATTATGGGCACTACAATCATGTTCTCCATATTGGGATACACGGTATTGATGCTTTGTATTTGCTTGAAAAGCTTTTCTTTCCACCATTTTCCTTATAATCAAAATCATCCTTGAAATGAGTCCAACTTGGATTCTTATAATCATGTCCATTATTTTTGTGATTGGGCACTACAATCATGTTCTCCACATTTGGATACATGATATTGATGTTTTGGATTTGCAAGAAATGCTTTTCTTTCTACCATTTTCCTTATAATCAAAGTTCATCTGTAAAATTAGACAAACTTGGATTCTTGTAATAATCTCTATTTCTTTTGTAATTGGGCACCGCAGTCATGTTCTCCACTTTGGGATACACGACATTGATAATTTGGATTTGCAAGAAAAGCTTTTCTTTGCATTATTTTCCTTATAATCAAAGTTCATCTGTGAAATAAGTTAAACTTGGATTCTTGTAACAATCTCTATTTCCCTTCTAATTAGGCACTACAATCATGTTCTACATTTTGGGATACACGATATTGATACTTTGGATTTGCAGGAAAAGTTTTTTTTTCCACTGTTTCCCTTACAATCAAATTTTAGCCTTGAAATGATACAAACTTTGATAGTTGTAATAATTTCCCATTCATTTTGTTATTGGCATGACAATCATGTTCAACCCATTAGGATACACGATATTGATGGTTCATTTAGGAAAGAAAAAATAATTTTCCACCATTTTCCTTATAATTAAAGTTCATTCGTGAAATGAGACAAAGCTGGATACTCATAATAATCTCTATTCTTTTTGTTATGGGCACTAGAATCATGTTCTCCACATAGGGATATGTGATATTAAAGCTTTGGATTTGCAAGAAAAGCTTTCCTTTGCACCATTTTCTTTATAATTAATGTTCATCTATGAAATAAGCTAATCTCGAATACCCATAATAATCTCCGTTCTTTTTGTTATGGGCACTATAATCATGTTCTCCATATTGGGATACATGATATTGATGCTTCAGATTTGGAAGAAAAGCTTTTCTTTCCACCATTTTCCTTATAATCAAAGTTCATCCTTGAAATAATTTCAACTTGGATTCTCATAATAATCTCTATTCTTTTTGTGATTGGGTACTACAATCATGTTCTTCACATTTGGATACACGATATTGGTGTTTTTGATTTGCAAGAAACGCTTTTCTTTCATCCATTTTCCTTATAATCAAAGTTCATCCATGAAATGAGATAACTTGGATTCTCATAACAATCTCTATTTTTTTTTTTTGATTGGGCAGTACAATCATGTTCTCTACATTGGGATAGACGATATTGATACTTTGGATTTGTAAGAAAAGCTTTTCTTTCTACCATTTCCCTTATAATCAAAGTTCATTCATGAATTGAGACAAGCTTGGATACTCATTATAATCTCCACTCTTTTTGGTATGGGCATTATAATCATGTTCTCCACATTAGGATACAAGATATAGATGCTTTAGATTTGCAAAAGAAGCTTTTCTTTTCACCATTTTCTTTATAATTAATGTCCATCAGTGAAATGAGACAAAGTTGGATACTCATAGTAATCTCCATTCTTTTTTGCTCTGGGCACTACAATCATGTTCTACTCATTGGGATACATTATATTGATGCTTCAGTTTAGCAAGAAAAGGTTTTCTTTCCATCATTTTCCTTATAATCAAAGTTTGTCCATCAAATGAGTTAAACTTGGATTCTTATAATAATCTCCATTCTTTTTCTAATTAGGCACTACAATTATATTCTCCACATTGGGATACACGATATTGATGCTTTGGATTTGCAAAGAAAGCTTTTCTTTCCACCATTTCCCATATAATCAAAGTTTATCCCTAAAATGATACAAACTTTGGTACTTGTAATAATCTCCATTCTTTTGTTTTTGGCACTACAATCATGTTCAACTTATTGGGATGCATGATATTGATGCTTTGGATTTGCAGGAAAAGCTTTTCATTCCAAATTTTCCTTATAATCAAAGTTCATCCGTGAAATAAGTCCAACTTGCATTCTATTAGTAATCCCTATTCTCCTTGTGATTGGGCACTACAATCATGTTCTCTACATTAGTATACACAATATAGGTGCTTTGGATTTGCAAGAAAAGCTTTTTGTTCCACCATTTTGCTTATAGTTAATGTTCATCCGTGAGATGAGGCAAACTTAGATACTCATAATAATCTCCATTCTTTTTGTTATGGGCACTACAATCATGTTTTCCATAATGGGATACATGATATTTATGCTTTGGATTTACAAGAAAAATTTTTCTTTCCATCGTTTTCCTTATAATCAAAGTTCATCCATGAAATGAGTCCAACTTGGATTCTAATAATAATTTCCATTGTTTTTCTAATTAGGCACTACAATCATATTCTCCACATTAGGATACACGATATTGATGCTTTAGATTTGCAGAGAAAGCTTTTCTTTCTACTATTTCTCTTATAATCAAAGTTCATCCCTGAAATGATACACACTTTGATACTTATAATAATCTTCATTCTTTTTATTTTTGGCACTACAATCATGGACTAACTCATTGGGATGCACGATATTGATGCTTTGGATTTGTAGGAAAAGCTTTTCATTCCACCATTTTCCCTAAAATCAAAGTTCATCCGTGAAATGAGTCCAACTTGCAATAGGCTAGTAATCCTCATTCTCTTTGTGATTGGGCACTACAATCATGTTCTCCACATTGGGATACACGATATTGGCACTTTGGATTTGCAAGAAAAGCTTCTCGTTCCACCATTTTGCTTATAATTAATGTTCATCCATGAGATAAGGCAAACTTGGGTACTTATAATAATCTCTATTCTTTTTGTTGTGACCACTACAATCATGTTCTCTATATTGGGATACACGATATTCATGCTTTGGATTTGCAAGGAAAGTTTTTCTTTTCATTATTTTCCTTATAATTAAAGTTCATCCGTGAAATAAGTCCAACTTGGATTCTCGTAATAATTTTCATTATTTTTCTAATTAGGCACTACAATCATATTCTCCGAAAATTTTTTCTTTCCATCATTTTCCTTATAATCAAAGTTCATTCGTGAAATGAGACCAACTTGGATTCTCGTAATAATTTCTATTGTTTTTCTAATTAGGCACTACAATCATATTCTCCATATTAGGATACATGATATTGATGCTTTCGATTTGCAAAGAAAGCCTTTCTTTCCACCATTTCCTTTATAATCAAAGTTCATCCCTAAAATGATACAAACTTTGATGCTTGTAATAATCTTCATTCTTTTCGTTTTTGGCACTACAATCATGTTCAACTCATTGGGATGCATGATATTGATGCTTTGGATTTGCAGGAAAAGCTTTTCATTCCACCATTTTCCCTATAATCAAAGTTCATCTGTGAAAAGAGTCCAACTTGTATTCTACTAGTAAACCCCATTCTCTTTGTGATTGGGCACTACAATCATGTTCTCCATATTGGGATACACGATATTGGTGCTTTGGATTTGCAAGAAAAGCTTTTTGTTCCACCATTTTGCTTATAATTAATGTTTATCTGTGAGATAAGGCAAACTTGGATAATCATAACAATCTCCATTCTTTTTGTTATAGGCACTACAATCATGTTCTCCATATTAGGATACACGATATTCATGCTTTGGATTTGCAAGAATAGTTTTTCTTTCCATCATTTTGCTTATAATCAAAGTTCATCCATAAAATAAGTTCAACCTGGATTCTAGTAATAATTTCCATTCTTTTTCTAATTAGGCACTGCAATCATATTCTCCATGCAAGGATACATGGTATTGATGCTTTGGATTTGCAAAGAAAGCTGTTCTTTCCACCATTTCCCAGATACCCATTTCCCATATAATCAAAGTTCATCCATGAAATGATACAAACTTTGATACTTGAAATAATCTCCATTCTTTTTGTTTTTGGCACTACAATCATGTCCAACTCATTGGGATGGAAGATATTGATAATTTGGATTTGCAAGAAAAGCTTTTCATTTTACCAATTTCCCTATAATCAAAGTTTATCAATGAAATGAATCCAACTTGGATTCTCCTAATAATCTCCATTCTCTTTATGCATGGGCACTACAATCATGTTCTCGACATTGGGATACACGATATTGATGCTTTGGATTTGCAAGAAAAGCTTTTCTTTCCACCATTTTGCTTATAATTAACGCTCATCCATGAGATAAGGCAAACTTGGATACGCATAATAATCTCCATTCTTTTTGTTATAGGCACTATGATCATGTTCTCCACATTGGGATACGCGATACTGATGCTTTGGATTTGGAAAAAAGCTTTTCTTTCTACCATTTTCCTTATAATCAAAGTTCATCCACGAAATGAGTCCAACTTGGATTCTCATAATAATCTCTATTCTTTTCATGATTGGGCGCTACAATCATGTTCTCCACATTGGGATACACGATATTGATGCTTTGGATTTGTAAGAAAAGCTTTTCTTCCCACCTTTTTCCTTATAATTAATGTTTATCCATGAGATGAGGCAAACTTGGATACTCATAATAATCTCCATTCTTTTTGTTATGGGAACTACAATCATGTTCTCAACATTTGGATACACGATATTGGTGCTTTGGATTTGAAATAAAAGCTTTTTTTTCACCATTTTCCTTATAATCAAAGTTCATCCTTAAAATGAGTCTAACATGGATTCTCGTAATAATCTCCATTCATTTTGTGATTAGGCATTATAGTCATGTTCTCCATATTTGGATACACGATATTGATGTTTTGGATTTGCAAGAAACGCTTTTCTTTCCACTATTTTCCTTATAATCAAAGTTTATCCATGAAACGAGATAAAATTGGATTCTCATAATAATCTCTATTTCTTTTGTGATTGGGCACTATAATCATGTTCTCTGCATTAGGATAGACGATATTGATACTTTGGATTTGCAAGAAAAGCTTTTTTTTGCGATTTCCTTATAATCATTGTTCATCCTTGAAATGATACAAACTTGGATAGTTGTAATAATCTCTATTCTTTTTGTTAGTGGCAACAATCATGTTCACCTCATTGCGATGCATAATATTGATGCTTTGGATTTGCAAGAAAAGCTTTTCTTTCCACCATTTTCCTTATAATCAAAGTTCATCCATGAAATGATTCCAACTTGGATTCTCATAACAATCTCCATTCCTTTTGTGATTGAGCACCACAATCGTGTTCTGCACATTGGGATACACGATACTGATGCTTTGGATTTGAAAGAAAAGCTTTTCTTTTCACCATTTTCTTATAATTAATGTTAATTCATTAGATTAGGCAAACTTAGATACTCGTTATAATCGTCATTCTTTTTGGTGCCATCATGTTCTCCATATTAGGATACACGATATTGATGCTTTGGATTTGCAAGAAAATTTTTTCTTTCCACCATTTTCCTTATAATTAATGTCCATCCATGAAATGAGACAAAGTTGGACACTCAAAATAATCTCCATTCGTTTTGTTATGGGCACTACAATCATGTTCTATTCATTGGAATACATGATATTGATGCTTCGATTTAGCAAGAAAAGGTTTTCCTCCCACCATTTTGCTTATAACCAAATTTTGCCCATCAAAGAGTTAAACTTGGATTCTCGTAATAATTGCATCCTTTTTCTAATTAGGCACTACAATCATATTCTCCATACTAGGATACATGATATTGACGCTTTGGATTTGCAAAGATAGCTTTTCTTTCCACCATTTCCTTTATAATCAAAGTTCATCCATGAAATGATACAAACTTTGGTACTTCTAATAATCTCCATTCTTTTTGTTTTTGGCACTGCAATCATGTCAAACTCATTGGGATGCACAATATTGATGCTTTGGATTTGCAATAGAAGCTTTTCATTCCACCATTTTCCCTATAATCAAAGTTCATTCGTGAAATGAGTCCAACTTGGATTCTCCAAATAATCTTTATTCTTTTTGTGATTGGGCACTACAATCATGTTCTCTACATTGGGATACATGATATTGATGCTTTGGATTTGTAAGAAAAGCTTTTCTTTCCACCATTTACCTTATAATTAATGTTCATCTGTGAAATAAGGCAAACTTGGATACTCATAATAATCCCTATTCTTTTTGTTATGGGCACTGCAATCATGTTCTCCACCTTGGGATACATGATATTGATGCTTTGGATTTACAAGAAAAGCTTTTCTTTCCACCATTTTGCCTATAATCAAAGTTCATCCAAGAAAAAAGGTAAACTTGGATACTCATAATAATCTCCATTCTTTTTGGTATAGGCACTACAATCTTGTTCTCCACATTGAAATACATGATATTGATGCGTTGGATTTGCAAGAAAAGCTTTTCTTTCCACCATTTTCCTTATAATCAAAGTTCATCTGCGAAATGAGTCAAACTTGGATTGTTGTAATAATCTCCATTTCATTTGTGATTGGGCACTACAATCATGTTCTCCACATTGGAATAGATGGTATTGATGCCTTCGATTTGCAAGAAACGCTTTTCTTTCCACCATTTTCCTATAATCAAAGTTCACCTATGAAATGAGTCAAACTTAGATTCTCGTAATAATCTCCATTTCCTTTGTAATTAGGCACTACAATCATGTTTTCCACTTTAGGATACATGATATTGATACTTTGGATTTGCAAGGAAAGCTTTTCTTCCCACGATTTCCCTTGTAATCAAATTTCATCCTTGAAATGATACAAATTTTTGATACTTGTAATAATCTCTATTCTTTTTGTTATTGGCACTACAATCATGTTCAACTAATTGGGATACACGATATTGATGCTCTGATTTGGAAAGAAAAGCTTTTCTTTCCACCATTTTCTTTATAATTATAGTTTATTTGTGAAATCAGACAAACCTAGATACTCATAATAATCTCCATCCTTTTTGTTATGGGAACTACAATCATGTTCTCCACTTTGGGATACAAGATATTGATGCTTTGGATTTGCAAGAAAAGGTTTTCTTTCCACCATTTTCCTTATAATTAAAGTTCATCCATGAAATGAGGCAAACTTGGATACTCATAATAATCTCCATTCTTTTTGCTATGGGCACTACAATCATGTTCTCCATATTGGGAAATACGATATTAAAGCTTTGGAGTTGCAAGAAAAGCTTTTTTTTCCACTATTTTCTTTGTCATTAATGTTCATCCATGAAATGAGGCAATCTTGGATACTCCTAATAATCTCCATTCTTTTTGTTATGGGCACTACAATCATGTTCTCCATATTAGGATATATGATATTGATGCTTTGGATTTGCAAGAAAAGCTTTTCTTTCCACCATTTTCCTTATAATCAAAGTTCATCCTTGAAATGAGTCCAACTTGGATTCTCTTAATAATCTCCATATCTTTTGTAATTGGGCACTACAATCATACTCTCCACTTTGGGATAAATGATATTGATACTTTGGATTCACAAGAAAAGCTTTTCTTTCCATCATCTTCCTTATAATCAAAGTTTATCCGTGAAATAAGTCAAACTTGGATTCTCGTAATAATCTCCATTTTCTTTGTAATTGGTCATTACAATCATGTTCTCTACTTTGGGACACAAGATATTGATACTTTGGATTTGCAGGAAAAGCTTTTCTTTCCACTATTTCCCTTATAATAAAATTTCATCCCCTAAAATGATACAAACTTTGATACTTGTAATAATCTCTTTTTTTGTTATTGGTGCTACAATCATGTTCAACTCATTGGGATACATGATATTGATACTTTGTTTTAGAAAGAAAAGCTTTTCTTTCCAACATTTTCCTTATAATTAAAGTTCATTCACAAAATGAGACAAACCTAGACACTCATAATAATCTCTATTCTTTTTGTTATGGACACTACAATCATGTTCTCCACATTAGGTTACAAGATATTGATGCTTTGGATTTGCAAGAAAAGCTTTTCTTTCCACCATTTTCCTTATAATTAAAATTTATCCGTGAAATGAGGCAAACTTTTATACTCATAATAATCCCTATTCCTTTGGTTATGGGCACTACAATCATGTTCTCCCTTTTAGGACACAAGATATTGATGCTTTGGATCTGCTCAAAAGGCTTTTCTTTCCACCTTTTTCCTTATAATCAAAGTTCATCCTTAAAATGAGTCCAACTTAGATTCTCGTAATAATCTCCATTCTTTTTATGATTGAGCCCTACAATCATGTTCTCCATATTTGGATACATGATATTGATGTTTTGGATTTGCAGGAAATGCTTTTCTTTTCACCATTTTCCTCATAATTAAAGTTCATTTGTGAAATAAGACAAAGTTGAATTCTCGTAATTATCTCCCTTTCTTTTGTGTTGGGCACTACAGTCATGTTCTCTACTTTGGGATAGAGGATATTGATACTTTGGATTTGCAAGAAAAGCATTTCTTTCTACCATTTCCCTCATAATCAAAGTTCATCCCTAATATGATATAAACTTGGATACTTGTAATAATCTCCATTCTTTCTATTGGTGGCACTACAATCATGTTCACTTCATTGGGATGCACGATATTGGTGCATCGGATTTGCAATTAAATCTTTTCTTTCCACTATTTTCCTTATAATTAAAGTTCATCCATGAAATAAGGCAAACATGGATACTCATAATAATCTCCATTCTTTTTGCTATGGGCACTACAATCATGTTCTCCACACTGGGAAATATGATATTGAAGCTTTATAGTTGTAAGAAAAGCTTTTCTTTCCACCATTTTTCTTGTAATTAATGTTCATTCATGAAATGAGGCAATCTTGGATACTCCTAATAATGTCCATTCTTTTTGTTATGGGCAATACAATCATATTCTCCACTTTGGGATAAATGATATTGATACTTTGGATTTGCAAAAAAAGCTTTTCTTTCCACCATTTTCCTTATAATCAAAGTTCATCCGTGAAATAAGTCAAGCTAGAATTCTCGTAATAATCTCCATTTTCTTTGTAATTAGGCACACAATCATGTTCTCCACTTTGGGACACAGGATATTGACACTTTGGATTTGCAAGAAAAGCTTTTCTTTCCACCATTTCTTTTATAATCAAATTTCATCCCTAAAATGATACAAACTTTGATACTTGCAATAATCTCCTTTTTTTTTTGTTATTGGCGCTACAATCATGTTCAACTCATTGGGATACAATATATTGATGCTTTGTTTTAGAAAGAAAAGCTTTTCTTTCTAACATTTTCCTTATAATTAAAGTTTATTCATGAAATGAGACAAACCTAGGCACTTGTAATAATCTCCATTCTTTTTGTGATTAGGCCCTACAATCATGTTCTCCATATATGGATACTTGTTATTGATGTTTTGGATTTGCAGGAAATGCTTTTCTTTCCACCATTTTCCTCATAATCAAAGTTCATCCGTGAAATGAGACAAAGTTGAATTCTCATAATTATCTCGCTTTCTTTTGTGATTGGGCACTACAGTCATGTTCTCTACTTTGGGATAGAAGATATTGATACTTTGGATTTGCAAGAAAAGCTTTTCTTTCTGCCATTTCCCTTATAATCAAATTTCATCCCTAATATGATACAAACCTGAATATTTGAAATAATCTCCATTCTTTTTATTAGTGGCACTACAATCATGTTCGCCTTATTGGGATGCACGATATTGATGCATTGGATTTGCAATTAAAGCCTTTTTTCCACTATTTTCCTTACAATCAAAGTTCATCCGTGACATGAGACAAACTTGGATACTCATTATAATCTTCATTTTTTTGGTATAGGCATTACAATCATGTTCCCCACATTGGGATACACGATATTATTGCTTTGGATTTGCAGGAAAGGCTTTTCTTTCCACCACTTTCCTTATAATTAATGTCCATCCATGAAATGGGACAAAGTTGGATACCCATAATAATCTCTATTCTTTTTGTTATGGGCACTACAATCATGTTATACTCATTGGGATACACGATATTGATGCTTCAGTTTGGCAAGAACAGGTTTCTTCCCACCATTTCCCTTATAATCAAATTTTGTCTATCAAATGAGTCAAACTTAGATTCTTGTAATAATCTCCATTTTGGGACACATGGCTTTGATACTTTAGATTTGCAAGAAAAGCTTCTCTTTTCACCATTTTCTTTACAATCAAAGTTCATCCGTGAAATAAGCCAAACTAGGATTCTCATAATAATCTCCATTTCCTTTGCAATTGGGTACTACAATCATGTTCTTCACGTTGGGATACACGATATTGATACTTTGGATTTGGAGGAAAAGCTTTTCTTTCTACCATTTCCTTATAATTAAATTCCATCCCTGAAATGTACAAACTTTGATGCTTGTAATAATCTCTATTCTTTTTGTTATAGGCACCACAATCATGTTCAACTCATTGGGATGCACGATATTGATGCTTTGTTTTGGAAAGAAAAGCTTTTCTTTCCTCTGTTTTCCTTATAATTAAAGTTCATTCGTAAAATGAAACAAATCGGGATACTCATAATAATTGCTATTCTTTTTTTTATGGGCACTACAATCATGTTCTCCACATTGGGATACATGATATTGATGCTTTGGAATTGCAAGAAAGGCTTTTCTTGCCACCATTTTCCTTAGAATTAAAGTTGATTTGTGAAATAAGCAAACTTAAATACTCATAATAATCTCCAATCTTTTTGTGATTGGGTACTACAATAATGTCTCCATATTTGGATACACGATATTGATGTTTTGGATTTACAACAAATGCTTTCTTCCACCATTTTCCTTATAATCAAGGTTCATCTGTGAAATAAGAGAAACTTGGATTCTCATGATAATCTCCATTTCTTTTGTGATTAGGCACTACAATCATGTTCTCTAATTTGGAATAGAAGATATTGATACCTTGGATTTCCAAGAAAAGCTTTCCTTTCTACCATTTCCTTTATAATCAAAGTTTATCCCTAAAATGGTACAAACTTGGATACTTGTAATAATCTCTGTTCTTTTTGTTAGTAGCACTATAGTCGTGTTCACCTTATTGGGATGTGCGATATAGATGCTTTGGATTTGCAAGAAAAGCATTTTGTTCCACCTTTTTCCATATAATCAAAGTTTATCATGAGATGAGACAAACTTGGATACCCATTATTATCTCTATTCTTTTTGGGATGGGCACTATAATCATGTTCTCCATATTGGGATACATGATATTGATGCTTTGGATTTGCAAGAAAAGCTTTTTTTCCACCATTTTCCTTATAAATAATGTCCATTCGTGGAATGAGATAAAGCTAGATAGTCATAATAATCTCCATTCTTTTTGTTATGGGCACTATAATCATGTTCTACTTATTGGGATACACGACATTGATGCTTCGGTTTAGCAAGAAAAGCTTTTTTTTCCACCATTTTCCTTCTAATTAATGTTTATCTGTGAAAGGAGGCAATCTTGGATACTCCTAATAATCTCTATTCTTTTTGTTATGGGCACTACAATCATGTTCTCCACATTGGGATACATGATATTGATGCTTTGGATGTGACAGAAAAGCTTTTCTTTCCACCGTTTTCCTTATAATCAAAGTTCATCCATGAAATGAGTCCTAACTTAGATTCTTGTAATAATTTCATTCTTTTTGTGATTAGGCAGTACAATCATGTTTTCCACACTTGGATACAGGATATTGATGCTTTGGATTTGCGAGAAATGATTTTCTTTCCACCATTTTCCTTATAATGAAAGTTCATCTGTGAAATAAGACAAACTTGGATTCTCGTAATAATCTTTATTTTTTTTTGTAATTGGGCACTACAATCATGTTCTCCAATTTGGGACACATGGCATTGATACTTTGGATTTGCAAGAAAAGATTTTCTGTTCACCATTTTCCTTACAATCAAAGTTCAACTGTGAAGTAAGCCAAACTTAGATTCTCATAATAATCTCCATTTTCTTTGTAATTGGGCACTACAATCATGTTCTCCGCGTTTGGGTACATAATATTGATACTTTCAATTTGGAAGAAAAGCTTTTTTTTCTACCATTTCCCTTAAAATCAAATTTCCTACCTGAAATGTACAAACTTTGATATTTGTAATAATCTCTATTGTTTTTGTTATAGGCACTACAATCATGTTCAACTCATTGGGATGCATGATATTGATGCTTTGTTTTGGAAAGAAAAGCTTCTCTTCCCTCCATTTTCCTTATAATTAAAGTTCATTCGTGAAATGAAACAAACAGGGATACTCATAATAATCACCATTCTTTTTGTTATGGGCACTACAATCATGTTCTCCACATTGGGATACATGACATTGATGCTCTGGATTTGCAAGAAAAGTTTTTCTTTCCACCATTTTCCTTATAATTAAAGTTGATCCGTGAAACGAGGGAAACTTAGATACTCATAATAATCTCTAATCTTTTTGTTATGGGCCCTACAATCATGTTCTCCACATTGGGATGCACGATACTGATGCTTTGGATTTGCAAGAAAAGCTTTTCTTTCCAGCATTTTCCTTATAATCAAATTCATCCTTGAAATGAGTCCAACTTGGATTCTCGTAATAATCTCCATTCTTTTTGTGATTGGATACTACAATCATGTTCTCCACATTTGGATACACGATATTGATACTTTGGATTTGAAACAAACGCTCTTCTTTCCACCATTTTCCTTATAATCAAAGTTCATCTGTGGAATAAGAGAAACTTGAATTCTCATAATAATCTCTATTTCTTTTGTGATTAAGCACTACAATCATGTTCTCTAATTTGGGATAGAAGATATTGATACCTTGGATTTCTAAGAAAAGCTTTCCTTTCTACCATTTCCCTTATAATTAAAGTTCATTCGTGAAATGAAACAAACCGAGATACTCATAATAATCTTTGTTCTTTTTGGGATGGGCACTACAATCATATTCTCTGTATTGGGATACATGATATTGATCTTTGGATTTACAAGAAAAGCTTTTTTTTCCACCATTTTCCTTTATAAATAATGTCATTTCGTGAAATGAAACAAAGTTGGTTTCTTATAATAATCTCCTTTCTTTTTGTTATGGGCACTATAATCATGTTCTACTGATAGGGATACACGACATTGATGCTTCGGTTTGGCAAGAAAAGCTTTTCCTTCCCCCATTTTCCTTATAATCAAAGTTTGTCTATCAAAAGAGTTAAACTTGGATTCTCGTAATAATCTCCATTCTTTTTCTAATTAGGCACTATAATCATATTCTCCATATTGGGATACATGATATTGATGCTTTGGATTTGTAAAGAAAGCTTTTCCTTCCACCATTTCCCATATATTCAATGTTCATCCATGAAAGGAAACAAACTTGGATAATTGTAATAATCTCCATTCTTCCTGTTAGCAGCATTACAATCATGATCGCCTTATTGGGATACACGATATTGATGCTTTGGGTTTGCAAAGAAAGCTTTTCCTTCCACCATTTCCCTTATAATCAAAGTTCATCCATGAAATGATACAAACTTTGATACTTGTAATAATCTCTATTCTTATTGTTAGTGGCACTATAATCATGTTTACCTCATTAGGATGCCCAATATTGATGCTTTGGATTTGCAAGAAAAGCTTTTCTTTCCATCTTTTTCCTTATAATCAAAGTTTATCCATGAAATGAGACAAACTTGGATACTCATTATAATCTCTATTCTTTTTGGTATGGGTACTACAATCATATTCTCTATTTTGGGATACATAATATTGATGCTTTTAATTTACAAGAAATGCTTTTTTTTCCATCATTTTCCTTGTACATAAATCTATTCATAAAATGAGACAAACTTGGATACTCATAATAATCTCCATTCTTTTTGTTATGGGCATTACAATCATGTTCTACTCAGTGGGATTCACGACACTGATACTTCGGTTTAGGAAGAAAAGGTTTTCTTCCCACCATTTTTCTAACAACCAAAGTTTGTCCATCAAATGAGTCAAACTTGGATTCTGGTAATAATCTCTATTCTTTTCCTATTTAGGCCTACAATCATATTCTCCACATTAGGATACATGATATTGATGCTTTGGATTTGTAAAGAAAGCTTTTCCTTCCACTATTTCCCATATAATCAATGTTCATCCATGAAATGATGCAAACTTGGATAGTTGTAATAATCTCCATTTTTTTTGTTAATGGCACTACATTCATGTTTACCTCATTAGGATGCATGATATTGATGCTTTGGATTTGCAAAAAAAAGCTTTCCTTTCTCCCATTTCCTTTATAATCAAAGTTTATCCGTGAAATGACACAAACTTGGATACTCATTATAATCTTCATTCTTTTTGGTATAGGCACCACAATCATGTTCTCCGTATTGGGATACACAATATTGATGCTTTGAATCAAGAAAAGCTTTTTTTCCACCATTTTCCTTAAAATAATGTCCATTTGTGAAATGAGACAAGGTTGGATACTCATAATAATCTCCATTCTTCTTTTTATGGGTACTACAATCATGTTCTACTGATTGGGATACACGATATTGATGCTCCGGTTTGGCAAGAAAAGGTTTCCTTTCCACCATTTTCCTTATAATAAAAGTTTGTCCATCGAATGAGTTAAACTTAGATTCTCGTAATAATTTTTTTCTAACTATGCACTACAATTATATTCTCTACATTGGGATATACGATATTGATGTTTTAGATTTGCAAGAAAAGCTTTTTTTTCCACCATTTTCCTTATAAATAATGTCTATTCATGAAATGAGATAAAGTTGGATACTCATAATAATCTCCACTCTTTTTGTTATGGGCACTACAATAATGTTCTACTCATTAGGATACACGACATTGATACTTCAGTTTGGTAAGAAAAGGGTTTTTTTTCCCACCATTTTCCTTACAACCAAAGTTTGTCCATTAAAAGAGTCAAACTTGGATTCTTGTAATAATCTCTATTCTTTCTCTAATTAACCACTACAATCATATTCTCCACATTGGGATACATGATATTGATGCTTTAGGTTTGTAAAGAAAGCTTTTCCTTCCACCATTTCTCATATAATCAATGTTCATCCATTAAATGATACAAACTTGGATACTTATAATAAACTCTATTCTTTCTAGTAGCAGCATTACAATCATGATCTCCTCATTGGGATGCTTTGGATTTGCAAGAAAAGGTATTCTTTCCACCATTTTCCTTATAATCAAAGTTCATCCATGAAATGAGATGAACTTGGATACTGATTATAATCTCCATTCATTTTGGTATGGGCACTACAATTATATTCTCCATAATTGGATACACAATATTGATGCTGTGGATTTGTAAGAAAAGCTTTTTTTCTACCATTTTCCTTATAATTAATGTCCATCGTGAAGTGAGACAAAGTTGGAAATTCATAATAATCTCCATTCTTTTGTTACGGGCACTACAATCATGTTCTATTCATTGGGATACATGATGTTGATACTTCTATTTAGCAAGACAAGGTTTTCTTTCCACCATTTTCCTTTCAATCAAAATTTGTCCGTCAAATAAGTCAAACTTGGATTCTTGTAATAATCTCCATTCTTTTTCTATGGATTTGCAAGAAAAGCTTTTTTTCCACCATTTTCCTTCAAATAATGTCCATTTGTGAAATGAGACAAGGTTGGATACTCATAATATCTCCATTTTTCTTTTTATGGGTACTACAATCATGTTCTACTCATTGGGATACACGATATTTGATGCTCCAGTTTGGCAAGAAAAGGTTTTCTTTCCACCATTTTCCTTATAATAAAAGTTTGTTCATCGAATGAGTTAAACTTAGATTCTCGTAATAATCTTAATTCCTTTTCTAACTAGGCACTACAATCATATTCTCTACATTGGGATACATGATATTGATGTTTTGGATTTGCAAGAAAAGCTTTTTTCCCACCATTTTCTTTAAAATAATGTCTATTCATGAAATGAGACAAAGTTGGATACTCATAATAATCTCCACTCTTTTTGTTATGGGCACTACAATAATGTTCTACTCATTGGGATACACGACATTGATACTTCAGTTTGGT
Source organism: Adansonia madagascariensis (assembly GCA_038381835.1). Lineage (NCBI taxonomy): Eukaryota > Viridiplantae > Streptophyta > Magnoliopsida > Malvales > Malvaceae > Adansonia > Adansonia madagascariensis. The sequence goes on from JBBYHL010195021.1 coordinate 22,642, forward strand.
AAGAAAAGGGTTTTTTTTCCCACCATTTTCCTTACAACCAAAGTTTGTCCATTAAAAGAGTCAAACTTGGATTCTTGTAATAATCTCTATTCTTTCTCTAATTAAGCACTACAATCATATTCTTCACATTCGGATGCATGATATTGATGCTTTAGGTTTGTAAAGAAAGCTTTTCCTTCCACCATTTCTCATATAATCAATGTTCATCCATGAAATGGTACAAACTTGGATACTTGTAATAAACTCTATTCTTTCTAGTAGCAGCATTACAATCATGATCTCCTCATTGGGATACACGATATTGATGCTTTGGATTTGCAAGAAAAGCTTTTCTTTCCACTATTTTCCCTATAATCAAAGTTCATCCATGAAATGAGACGAACTTGGATACTCATTATAATCCCCATTCATTTTGGTATGGGCACTACAATAATATTCTCCACAATTGGATACACAATGTTGATGCTGTGGATTTGTAAGAAAAGCTTTTTTTCCACCATTTTTCTTATAATTAATGTCCATCGTGAAGTAAGACAAAGTTGGAAATTCATAATAATCTCCATTCTTTTTGTTACGGGCACTACAATCATGTTCTATTCATTGGGATACATAATGTTGATATTTCTATTTGGCAAGACAAGGTTTTTTTTCCACCATTTTCCTTTCAATCAAAATTTATCCATCAAATAAGTCAAACTTGGATTCTTGTAATAATCTCCATTCTTTTTCTAATTAGGCACTACAATCATATTCTCCAAATTGGGATACACGATATTGATGCTTTGGATTTGCAAAGAAAGCTTTTCCTTCCACCATTTCCCTTATAATCAAAGTTCATCCATGAAATGCTACAAACTTTGATACTTGTAATAATCTCCATTCTTTTTGTTTTTGGCCCTAAAATCATGTTCTCCACATTGGGATGCATGATATTGATGCTTTGGATTTGCGAGAAAAGCTTTTCTTTCCACCATTTTCCTTATAATCAAAGTTCATCCTGGAAATAAGTCTAACTTGGATTCTCGTAAAAATCTCCATTCTTTTTATGATTGGGCACTACAATCATGTTCTCCACATTTGGATACACGATATTGATGTTTTGGATTTGCAAGAAACACTTTTCTTTCCACTATTTTCCTAATAATCAAAGCTCATCTACGAAATGAGATAAATTTGGATTCTCATAATAATATCCATTTCTTTTCTAAATAGGCACTACAATCATGTTCTCTAATTTGGGATAGACAATATTGATACTTTGAATTTGCATGAAAAGCTTTCCTTTTTGCCATTTCCCTTATAATCAAAGTTCATCGCTAAAATGATACAAACTTGGATTCTTGTAATAATCTCCATTCTTTTTGTTAGTGGCACTACAATCATGTTTACCTCATTCAAATGCGTGATATTGATGCTTTAGATTTGCAAGAAAAGCTTTTCTTTCCATCTTTTTGCTTATAATCAAAGTTCAACCGTGAAATGAGATAAACTTCGATACTCATCATTATGTCCATTCTTTTTGGTATGGCACAATAATCATGTTCTGCACATTGGGATACACGATACTGATGCTTTGGATTTGCAAGAAAAGCTTTCCTTTCTTTTTGTGATTGGGCACTACCACATTTGGATACACGATATTGATGTTTTGGATTTGCAAGAAAAACTTTTCTTTCCACCATTTTCCTAATAATCAAAGCTCATCTATGAAATGAGATAAATTTGGATTCTCATAATAATATCCATTTCTTTTCTAAATAGGCACTACAATCATGTTCTCTAATTTGGGATAGACAATATTGATACTTTGAATTTGCATGAAAAGCTTTCCTTTTTGCCATTTCCCTTATAATCAAAGTTCATCGCTAAAATGATACAAACTTGGATTCTTGTAATAATCTCCATTCTTTTTGTTAGTGGCACTACAATCATGTTTACCTCATTCAAATGCGTGATATTGATGCTTTAGATTTGCAAGAAAAGCTTTTCTTTCCATCTTTTTGCTTATAATCAAAGTTCAACCGTGAAATGAGATAAACTTCGATACTCATCATTATGTCCATTCTTTTTGGTATGGCACAATAATCATGTTCTGCACATTGGGATACACGATACTGATGCTTTGGATTTGCAAGAAAAGCTTTCCTTTCTTTTTGTGATTGGGCACTACAATCATGTTCTCCACATTTGGATACACGATAATGATGTTTTGGATTTGCAAGAAACACTTTTCTTTCCACCATTTTCCTTATAATCAAAGTTCAAATGCAAAATAAGATAAACTTGGATTCTCATAATAATATCCATTTCTTTTCTAAATAGGCACTACAATCATGTTCTCTAATTTCAGATAGATGATATTGATACGTTGGAGTTGCACGAAAAGCTTACCTTTCTACCATTTCCCTTATAATTAAAGTTCATCCCTAAAAATGTTACAAACTTGGATACTTGTTAAATTCTCCATTCTTTTTTTGTTTATGGCATTGTAATCATGTTTACCTCATTGGGATGTGTGATATTGATGCTTTGAATTTGCAAGCCACCTTTTTCCCTATAATCAAAGTTCATCCATGAAATGAGACAAACTTGGATACTCATTATAATCTCCATTCTTTTTGGTATGGACACTATAATAATGTCTTTGCATTGTGATACATGATATTGATGCTTTGGAATTGCAAAAAAAGCATTTTTTCCACCATTTTCCTTATAAATAATGTTTATCCGTGAAATGAGATAAACTTGGATACTCATTATAATCTCCAATCTTTTTGGTATGGGCACTACAATGATATTCTCTACATTGGGATACATGATATTGATGCCTTGGATTTGCAAGAAAAGCTTTTCCTTTTACCATTTTCCTTATAATTAATGTCCACCTATGAAATGAGACAAAGTTGGATACTCATAATAATCACCATTCTTTTTGTTATAGGCACTACAATCACGTTCTACTATTGGGATACACGATGTTGATACCTCTGTTTGGCAAGAAAAGGTTTTTTTTCCACCATTTTCCTTTCAATCAAAGTTTGTCCATCAAATGAGTCAAACTTGGATTCTCGTAATAATCTCCATTCTTTTTCTAATTAAGGACTACAATCATATTCTCCACATTGGGATACACGATATTGATGCTTTGGATTTGCAAAGAAAGCTTTTCCTTCCACCATTTCCCTTATAATCAAAGTTTATCCATGAAATGATACAAACTTTGACACTTGTAATAATCTCCATTCTTTTTGTTATTTGCCCTACAATCATGTTCTCCATGTTGGGATACACGATACTGATGCTTTGGATTTACGAGAAATGCTTTTTTTTTCCACCATTTTCCTTATAATCAAAGTTCATCCTTGAAATGAGTCCAACTTGGATTCTCAAAATAATCTCCATTCTTTTTGTGATTGAGCACTACAATCATGTTCTCTATATTTGGATACGTGATATTAATGCTTTAGATTTGCAAGAAAAGCTTTTCTTTCCACCGTTTTCCTTATAATCAAAGTCATGTATGAAATGAGACAAACTTGGATTCTCATAATAATCTCTATTTCTTTTGTGATTAGGCACTACAATCATGTTCTCTAATTTGTGATAGACGATATTGATACTTTGAATTTGCAAATAAAAGCTTTCTATTCTGCCGTTTCCCTTATTTCAAAGTTCATCCCTAAATGATATGAACTTGGATATTTGTAATAATCTCCATTCTTTTTGTTAGTGGACTACAATCATGTTTACCTTATTGGGATGTGCGATATTGATGCTTTAGATTTGCAAGAAAAGCTTTTCTTTCCACCTTTTTCTTTATAATCAAAATTTATCCGTGAAATGAGACAAACATGGATACTCATTGTAATCTCCATTCTTTTTGGTATGGGCACCACAATCATGTTCTCCGCATTGGGATACACGATATTGATGCTTTGGATTTCCAAGAAAAGCTTTTTTTTTCACCATTTTCCTTATAAATAATATCAATTCGTGAAATGAGACAAAGTTGGATACTCATAATAATCTCCATTCTTTTTGTTATGGGCACTACAATCATGTTCTACTCATTGAGATACACGGTATTGATCCTTCAGTTTGGCAAGAAAAGGTTTTTGTTCCACCATTTTGCTTACAATCAAAGTTTATCCATCAAAGGAGTCACACTTGGATTCCTGTAATAATCTCTAAATCATATTCCCCATATTGGGATACACGATATTGATGTTTTGGATTTGCAAGGAAAGCTTTTCTTTCCACCATTTCCCTAATAGTTAATGTTCATCCATGAAATGATACAAACTTGGATACTTGTAATAATCTCTATTCTTTCAGTAAACGGCACTGCAATCATGTTCACCTCATTGGGATGCACGATATTAATGATTTTGTTTTGCAAGAAAAGCTTTTCTTTCCACCATTTTCCTTATAATCAAAGTTTTTTCGTGAAATAAGACGAACGTGGGTACTTATTATAATCTCCATTCCTTTTCGTATGGGTAGTACAATGATATTCTCCACATTGGGATACATGATATTGATGCTTTGGATTTGCAAGAAAAGCTTTTCTTTCCACCACTTTCCTTATAATTAATGTCAATTTGTGAAATGTGACAAAGTTGAATACTCGTAATAATCTCTATTCTTTTTGTTATAGGCACTATAATCGTGTTTTACTCATTGAGATACACGATATTGATGCTTCTGTTTGGCAGGAAAAGGTTTTCTTTCCACCATTTTCCTTTCAATTAAAGTTTGTCCATCAAATGAGTCAAACTTGGATTCTCGTAATAATCTCTATTCTTTATCTAATTAGGCACTACAATCATATTCTTCACATTGGGATATACGATATTGATGCTTAGGATTTGCAAAAAGGGCTTTTTTTCCCATCGTTTCCCTTATAGTCAAAGTTTATCCATGAAATGATACAAACTTTGAGAATTGTAATAATCTTCATTTTTTTTGTTATTAGCTCTACAATCATGTTCAACTTATTAGGATATAAGATATTGATGCTTTGTTTTGGAAAGGAAAGTTTTTCTTTTCTCCATTTTCCTTATAATTAAAGTTCATCTGTGAAATAAGTCCAACTTGGATTCTTGTAATAATCTCTACTCTTTTTGTGATTAGGCACTGCAATCAGGTTCTCCACATTTGGAAACACGATATTGATGCTTTGGATTTGCAAGAAATGGTTTTCTTTCCACCATTTCCCTTATAATCAAAGTTTATCAATGAAATGATACAAACTTTGATACTTGTAATAATCTCCATTCTTTTTGTTTTTGGCACTACAATCATGTTGAACTCATTCGGATAGATGATATTGATGCTTTGTTTTGGAAAGAAAAGCTTTTCTTTCTAACAGTTTCCTTATAATTAAAGTTCATTCACGAAATGAGACAAACCTAGATCCTCATAATAATCTCCATTCTTTCTGTTACGGGTAATACAATCATGTTTTCTACATAAGGATATATGATATTGATGCTTTAGATTCACAAGAAAAGCTTTTCTTTCCACCGTGTTCCTTATAATTAAAGTTCATCTGTGAATTGAGTCAAACTTGGATACTCATAATAATCTCCATTCTTTTTGTTATAGGCACTACAATCATGTTCTCCACATTGGGATACATGATATTGATGCTTTAGATTTGCAAGAAAAGCTTTTCTTTCCACCATTTTCCTTATAATCAAAG
>JBBYHL010195346.1:2846-20984 GCA_038381835.1 Adansonia madagascariensis
AATATTAAAATAATATTAAAATAAATAATTATTATTTAATATAATTGAATAAGTTGAAATATGATTCCTAAAAAATTGATTTAGGTTTTGTTTTTGATGAATTTGTCCCTTAAGTTTATAGAAAAAAGTTTATTTTTATAATTTTATGTATTTTATGTGAAATTGATTTAATAATATTTTTATTTGTGAATAACATATAATTTAAAATATGTTACTTTTATCTTAAAAATATAATATATATTTAGATATTAAAAATTATTTAAATAAATAATTATAATTTAATATAATTAAAATTATATTTAAAAAATTTTCAAAATCCTTAGCAAAATTAGGGGAACATTCTAGTTTATCATAATAATTAACCCTTTAATAATGCTAAGTTATCGGGTTAATGGTTGGTTCAACCTTTCAAATAACATCGAAAAATTTGGAAAATTCAATGGGAAAATATTATTTGGTAAATGGTATAATGTGGATAAAAGTGTATGAAAGGAAAATTAGAAGCACAGAAAGGACTGTCGCAACATGGTTAGGATACAAATCTGTACCAATCGAACCTAAAAGGCAGGTGTACCCTTTATTCCTATATATATATCGTTATTTTTTTATTTGAGGGGCCATATCAGTATTATTATTATTTTCTTATTTTATGTGTCTTGAGATTGAGTTGTTGAGATGAATCGTTTACTCGACTTAACTCTAAAAAGTCATTACAAAATGACCATTTATCTTGGAGTCGCCACCAATCTATTTTGGCTAGATGATATTGGTCAACTACCAGAGTTTGTATTTCGAGGGTTACGAAACCCTATAAAACTAACTCCAAGGTTTGCGCTCATACTAGAGATCATATGAAAGGGTCCAAGAGTCGGTTATAATTATGAGTAAAGATCAATCTCTCTCATGACGCCCAATAATCGATACCTTATTGATTACATTTTAACTTAAAATTTGATATTTATTTGGTTTCAATATCTAGTATTTAATCATAATTCCATATATCAAAATAATATTTTATAAAACAAATTTATTATTCCATTTGAGAAAATCGAGTTTTTAATATTTTTCAAAAATCAAAATATCTTCAGTACCCAACCAAGGATCAAAGGAGCACAAAAGATTTTAACATTATTTTTGGCACTCCACCGAAGAGCTGGAGGAATACGAAAGGTTTTAAAAATTAAAATATCTTTCACATCCCACTAAAGGGCTGGAGGAATGCGAAAGGTTTTATCTTTACGAAATTCATAAAATATTCTCGATATTCTCACTTTTAAAAGGGTATCTCATTTTTTAAATAATATGTCAAACTCCTTCCATATATTGGGAGAAATTTCACATACTACTTTAATTCGAAGATATTGTCTTAATTTTAAAACTTTTAATTTTATAAGAAATAATAAAAATTTATCCTAAGACCCAGTTTCGATAAAAAGTACAAAACTAGACTCTAAGGAAGTTGACTTGGTCGAATAGGCCAAAATGTCCCTCATAGTACACTTTTGACAGGGAAGTATCTCGGTGACCTTAAAGGACTTGAAGGTAAATTATTAAGATGTCCCTAAAGTATATCTTCGAGGTGAAAGTGTCCTGATAACCTTAAAAGACTAGATATCATTATAAAAAGACAAACCTATCCCTGATGCACACCTTCGACATGAAAGTATCCTGGTTGATCACACAGGACTTGGTTCTAATATAAATTATTAAAATGTCTCTAAGGTGCACCTTCGATGTGAAAGTATCCAGAAACTCTAAAAGGCTCGATGACATTATAAAAGGATGAACCTATCCCTAATGCGCATCTTTAATGTAAATAAATCTTGGTAACTCAAAGGACTCGATTTTAATGCAAAATTACTAAAAATGCCCCTGGGATATACCTCCGACGTGAAAGTATTCGAATACCATAAAGGACTCGAAGATATCATGAAATGATCAACCTATCTCTAGAGTGCACCCTCGACATGAAAGTATCTCATTGACCCTAAAAACTCGATTTTATGGTAAATTACTAAAATGTTCCTAAGGTACACCTTTAACATGAAAGTATTTCAGTATCCTAAAGGACTTAAAAATATCATGGAATGACAATCATGCCCTCAACGGGCAATTTATGAGAACAAATATGGCCTAAATAACAAAAATTACTATGAGGCCCCTTAAAGTTTGCAAAATTACACTTTTACCCTAAAATGGACTAAAATGTTAGAAGTATTTCTAAGGCATCCTAGAATATCCTAAATGCGTAATTATGTTGAAAATGACTTAAAATGCAAAACTTTGCTAAATGGTTCCTAAACTTTTCTATTTTCTAAAATTAGTCTCTAAATGGATTAAAATGCAAAATAAACATCAAAACTCATAAAAGAGACATGGGAAATTTATCCGATGGTCCTAGTACCATTTGGCCAAGCACCCATGGCCTTAAAATTTTTTTTTTGGATATTTGTAACTAAGTCCCTAAATTTTTCTAAAATTGTTAAATGCCCTTAAAATTCCTACAAAATTGAAAATTTTTATTTCCTAACTCTAAATGATTTTAAAAATTTTTGAAAAAATTATAAAATGGTCTTTTAGGATTTGACCAAGCCAAGAAATACTCCTAAATGGCCTAAAAATGAAAATTGTATTTTTGACCCCTATAAGTTTCAAACAATATAAGTAACACCCTTAAATGGGGTTCGAAAAATTGGAAAAATTATGAAGCAGCCCCTTTAAGCCCTGTCATGAACTAAAACAACCCCTAAATGGCCTAAAAATTAAAGAAAAATTGCATATTAACCTCTATAATTTTGGTTATTCATAAAACAACCCCTATAAATTTTGGTTATCCAAGCATGGATGAATGTAAAAATTATCTTAAGTTACTACCAAACTTAAATCATAACATGGATAAGCAACTTTAAAGAAAACATGGAAAATCATGCTAGCATAAATTCTATCACATAACATAAAATGAAATTAAAAATATACATGAACATAATAACTCAGGAACATCCAAAATCAATACCAACTCATTTAAAATCTTTGATTTAAAAAACCTTTACTAATAAATAGCAAGATGGTGAAAGAAAATCACCAAAACTTTGTTCATTGCTTTCACCTAATTAAATTTGGTTCATGAAGTGCACTAAAGGGAGAAAAAAACACTTTGAAAATCAAAGAAAAATGAAGATGGATGATATAAAATGAAAAATTTTGAAGGAAAACTTCAAAGAAATATACCTTTTTTGAATCAAAACAACTTAATTTCAATATTAAAGCTTCGAAATCTATCTTTTTTCTCTAAATTTTCTCTTTCTTTCTTCCCATTGATGCTGATAAAGATGGTGAATGAACAAAATCAAGTTCTCCCCATCATATAGGCCATGCCAAAGCATTTTTCTCAAGCCTAATTTCTTTTTTTTTTTTAACTTTTTACTTTAATTAAATTAAAGACTACAAAATTAAATGCCTATCAATTCTTATCTAAAAAATCCATTATATTCATTCTTATCCAATTAAGCTTGGAATAATCCAAATTAAATCCAAGGGTCGAAAATGCATTGTTGGATTTAAACTTGATCCAATGGTGGAAAAAAGTTTGAACACTCACAACAAATTCGATTGGTTGGAAAAAATGACTTAGTAAAAAATTAACCAAAAATGTCACATATATAAACAAAAAAATAAATAACATTTGATCCAATGTCTAGCAACACATTTGAGAAGTAAAAAATTGATATAATGGTTGGTAATATGTTGGAAAATTCCACTTTAATTTTGATTGGTTGAACACATTGTTGGATATGCCACATGGATTTTTCTAGCACATAATTAAAAGAATTCCCATATCAAAATTACTAATGAATTCATGTGCAAGAAGTCCTTAATTGAAAATCCAATGAAAGAATTTAAAGAAAAAAGACTAAATTGTGAAGAATAAAATTTGAATTAAAAAATATATATATGCATAAGAATTCAATTAAAATTTTGTACCTAACGAAATCTTTATAAGAATTGAGTCACGTAGAATCCTAATTGAGAAACCATGAGGAATAAATGCGGTTATGGAAGTTACATGTAACAAGCTTTAATAAAAATTAAACTGTATAAATTGAATAGCAGGGCTAAATTGCCAATAAAAATTGGATTAAATTCATGAAATCAAATGGTTAATCAAAATTTCACATGTGATAAACCCAATAAGAATTTAATCATGTAGGAATTTCAATTAACAATTTGTAACAAAAAATTGAATTTATGAAATTAATAAGTAAAAATCCAATTAGGAAAATTTGGATGGAGAATCTAAGTAAAATTTAAAGAAATCAAACTCAAAAATCATAAGAGTTTTCTAAAATCTCATATGTCCAAGATTTAATTCCCATAAAAAGGATGTTAGAAAGTTCCATGCATTGATATTCTATATGGAATATCCATGTATGAACTAAAGAAATAAAAATAAAAATGAATAAAAATAAATGAAAACAAATAGATAAGAAAATCCAAGTGTTGAAATCTAAAAAAGAATTTTTGTAAATGAATTGAAAAATTTTATGTGTGAAAAATTTTCAACCATGTAAAATTTTACAAGAGAAAACCTTGCCAGGGAAATCCATATTTGAAAAAAATGGAAAATTCATAAAATGAATTAGAGTTTCAAAAAACTGAATTAATATTAATTGAATGAAAGTATTCTAAGAATTTTAAAAATTATAAACCTTGGAAAATCTTATGAGAAAATTTTACTAAGTAAAAAATTTTGTATTTTAGAAGTGAAAAAATAAATCTAAATTTAGAAAAAAGAGTTGAACCTAATCCCTTGCTCAAAACATTAATTGATAGAAATAATAAAGATAAAAACTTAAAATTTGGAGCAAGTTTTATTGGCAAAAACTTCAGGAGGATGACACTCACAATATCATGAAAAATTTAATTTTAAAAAGATAACTTAACACCTAGTGATATAAAATATCAATACGAATTTTTCTTGAATATTTTTGATTTTTTGAAATAAGTATTGACATAAATACTATACAAGTATCGGTAAAAATATACCACAGTCAATTTTCAAAATTTCATGAAAAATTTTGAAAATGTTTTAAAAATAGGGAAATTTGATCATGACATCATATGCAGAAATGAATTTCAAAATTGATAAAAAATATTTAAAAACTAATTTTTTCTCTTAAATATTCATCCTTTTTATCTGGAATTTATTTTTTAAGACCTTTGAAACTGTACTTTTTCATCAAGTGCATTATTAGTCATTTAAAGATAACTAAATTGGTCTTGAAAATGCCCAATCCACTTAGAAAAGGTCGATCTCTGCCAAAGCAGCCTCTAAGATCTTAATCTCAGATATTTAAAACCATTAAAAAAGAGTCATGGACGAAATTAGGTATCTATAAGGACAATTTTAACCTTAAAATGGAACTTAAAATTTGATTCTCTTGCTCTTTCCTTGTTTTTTCTCTACTTTGTCTACCAATTACTGTAAGCCTCCCCTCTAAAATCTCATTCTCAATCAATATCATTGTCATTCCTACACCTTTTAGTTAGTGGCTTGGATTGATTTCTGATTAGGTTAATTAAGTTAGCTTAATTTGAATCTTTATTTTTTATGTCATTTTAATTTCAAGTCACTTCGAATTCAAGTTCAAGTCAATTAGATCTAACACTTGGATTAATTGGGTTCGTGTAAATCAAATTTGACACTTGAGTTATTCAAATTTGGATCATTTAGGTTCAATTTATTAATTTTAAAATCAAATCAGATCAAATTTAAACAAATAATTTGATCAAGTAAGATTTAATTCAAATTTTTTCGAAATATAAAAAATATGTAATAAATAATATTTAAAATTAAATGTATAAAATTATAATTTTTAATAAAAATAAATATCTATTTGACTTGATTTTTGAATTTTGTATAATTGAGTAACTCTTCAAATTTGAGTATCTATTTTACTTAAGTGGGTATAATCATTTAATAAATTTTTAGTAAATATTGCTAACAAAATTTGTATTATCTATCTCAAATATCATCAATAATAAATTTTATCTAATGAAAGGATGATAAAAAATCATGTATTTAGTAAAGATTATGTATCGATATGAATCAGTCCAATCTAAAAGTTTTGACTTAGTAATTTGAAACCTCTGTCCAATTCAAAGTACAAAAGCAAATTTAAAATCAAATAAATTAAAAAACCCAAAAAAGATAGACTTCAAATTAGCTAAAAAAAAGAAATTTAACTTTAAATTTATTAATCTAATTTAAGTTTTGAGTCTGAATTAAACTAATTCAAATTAAAAATAATTTTGACAATTAAATGCAATTTAATTTAGAATAAAAAAATATTTTTAAGGATCTAAAACAAAATTATGTCTTCGTAATGTATAAATCATTATAATAACATGCACTAACACATATATCAATGATCTACTTTTATACACTTTTAAAAATCACACAATAAGACAAAGATTTACCCTAAAATAACATATAAAATATAACGATACGAGATTATAGAATTTGTTATGAATAAAATGATAAGTTGTTATTTTATTATGTAACGCACAAATCATAATGATAAAATACAAATATCATTTTGATAACCTATTTTATGTACTTTTTTTATATAAATTATATGTGAATAGCTTATACTTCTAAAAATTATTTATATTTTATATAATGTGTATAACATAAGGATCTTGTAAGATTAACAATTCAAAAAATTATAACTAATCATGCTGTACCTCTCAACAAATTTTTCTATAATCAGGGCATCATGGTGTCCTCCAAGTATAGTTTTTTTAAATTAATGCTTCTTTATATTATGCTAAATAAGAAATCAAAGAGCATTTAGATTTTACAAATAAAATTAGTAAAATGACATAAAGTCTTGTAAGAAATATTAAAAAAGTAAAAAAATAAACTAGAATAAAAAACATGATAAATTCTTAAAACCTATTAATACTTATGATTATAAGGTTAAAAATTTCACCATTTGTTGTCACTATATAAAAAATTTGAATTTCATAAATAATTCTTTTTTTATATATCTTATAACTTTTTTCAATTTGGTGAAACTTTTAGATGATGCTTCATCATTCTTCGAAACATGCTAGCTAGATATATAAGGCCTGTAGAAAGAACAATTTACACATTTCACCACTTTTATTTTCATTTTTAAGAAACAAAAATAAACAAAAATAAAAGAAAATGTAAAAGCAATATAAGTTTCACAAAAATCACAATAAAGCCACTAGGTATTTTGTGCTGTTGGATTAACACCCTACTAATCTAGCATTAAACCTTTTTTTTGGCTTGTTTTAATTTCACCCAATATCAAACCTAGTTGCATCTCATTCCTCATCGTCACACACAATTGTTCACTAGCTCCCTACTCCCCCCATGTTAAATGCCCAACTACTCAGAACAGTTCTATTTATGCCATAGCTTTCAAATATGATAGTAATCTTCTTGTTCATGTCAAATATAATAATCTTGTTCTTATATTTGCCATCACCACTATTTTTAGTTGTTTTATTTTTAGTAATCTTCTTGTTCTAATATAATGTGCCTACTAGATGGAATTTAATTCAACTTATTTAATGCTTTATTAGCTTTCAATTGATCTTGGTTTTAATATAACAAAAACTTATGCTTAATTAGCTTGTATTTTAATATTTTCAACTTAGTATTCTTCCTTGAATTAATTTGAAAATATTTTGAAAAATATTATAATGTTTTTAACTCTTTAGTCTTCTTAAAAATGGTGTCCTAAATGCATTTTTATATAAAACATTTTCAGATGAATTAAAAATCTTTTTAAAGCCAAGGAAAACACTTTTTAAGTCTTTTCAAAGCAAAGTATCGATACATGCCCTTGGCAATAGCTAAACTTCTTTAAAAACTCTAAATGAATTGATACCCCTTATGATGTATCATTACCTTTCCTGGAAATATATCAATACAAGACCTTAGCAGTAACTAAAGTATCGATACAAGGCATAATGTATCAATACCTTGTAAAAATGTATTGATAGACTCTTTAATGTATTGATATCTAGCTCTCCAATGGTCAGATTTTAAAGGTTTTTAAGTTAAAGTATCGATATATATGATAAATATATTGATACCTAAGTGTAAGGTTGAATGAAAATAGGCATTTATGAAGCATTCAACAGCTCTTCACCAACCAAATTAATGCCTAATGTCCATAATTCATACCCAAACTATATAAAAGGTTCATAACATTTTAAGCAAAAAGAGATACCAAAGACTGATTAAGAAATCCAAAAGCAAAGCAAGAATCCTTCAAGTTCGTATTTAGACTCTTTTCTTATACACACTGTATTCATCATTTTATTTGTATCTCTTCTTTATTGATCTTAAACTTTTGCAAATACTTACCTATTAGAGGATTCAATTAGTTTGTGAACACTATTTTCATGTCACAAAAGGGTTGTGTAAATTTGAGAGAATTACTTAAGAATTTAGGTAGAATCCTTGAAAGGATTAAAATGTTCTATCTAAGCCTTAAAAGATAGAGATTGTAAAGTTATACCTTAGCTTCAAAGGTAAGTTTCACTAGTGGATTGTGGAAATCACCTTGGCAAGAAAGTTTCAAGAAGAAAAGACATAGGTATAGAGTTCAAGGATTGAACCATTATATATCTCGTGTTTGATTTTCTATCCCTTAACTCCTTTTTCATTTTATTTTTTCTTAATTTTTAATTAAAATTCATAATTTGTTTAAAATTTTTTAAAGAACCAATTCATCCCCTCTTGGTTCATCTTTTGTTTTGGCTAACACTTTATTATATAATGTTTTTGTGCACTTGGCAATGGATGATGGACACTATAGGCTTGAAGATCTCTTTAAATGAGAAAAATTGGATAGGTTAAACAAATTTTTAGGTTTTAAAACCTTTTTATGAGATTACTACTTTGTTTTCTGGAGTAAATTATCTTACTACCAACTTGTATTTACCAATAAGTGTAAGATTAAATCTAATCTTATGAACAAAATTGAAAGTCTAAATAGTTTTTGCAAAATATGGCTCAACTAATGGAACAAAAGTTTGACAAGTATTAGGATAAATATTTTCCAATGTTGGCTTTTGCAGTCAAGATTGGGATAAATGTTGTCCAGTGCTGGCTTTTGTAGCCATACTTAATCCACACTTCGAGTTGATCTTCATATGATTTTCTTTGAAAATGTTAGATATCGATTTTAAGGCAAAGACAAGAAGTATTCTTGGCTAAGTAAAAAATTGTTTAGGGGATATAAGAAAGCAAAAGCTTCAAATTCAAGTGAGGTTGCAAGATGTGAGCAATTTGGTTCAAGAGAACTTGATACAAATCTTAAAGTGAGTTTTTTTCTATTTTATTAGGATTTCATGTTTCCTTAATTAAATGGTTTATTGGATATTCAGTTTGATTTAAATTAAATTCAATGTTAAACTTTCACTTTGTTTTGGTGTTTTACAAATTTTAAAGTTATGATTCAGATAAATCTACTTTAAGCTCAAGTAAGTAACAATTGGAGCTTTAGTTGAGTGAGCATAGAGTTGATCTTATTACAATGTCAAAATTTACTTAAAAAATTATTAATGTATCAAAATTTAGATAAAGTATAATACCTTGAATATAATTACGAAAATTTAACACAACATGACGAGATGTAACACAACATTAGAAATTCTTTGAACAGTGCCTATTAAATTTAGCAATTATGAATGTAACATGATTATGCAATACGAACACAACACAGGGAAAATAATCAAAAACATTACATGAAATAAAAAATTAAATGAATACGACATGTTAGATAAACATGTCAAAATCTACAAAAAATGAATATTTACTTTATAAAAATTTATACAAATATATAATACCTTGAATGCGATTACGGCAAAAAAAATACAAATATGAACATGACATAAATTGTTAGCTTTTATTAGCTTTGAATTAATCTTAATTTTGATATAACAAAAACTTAAGCTTAATTAGCTTGTGATTAAATATTTTTAAGTTAGTATTTTTCCTTGAACCAATTTGAAAATACTTTGAAAAATACTAAAATAGTTTTAACTCCTTAACTTACTAAAAAATGTGTTATTAATGCATACTTTAATGTAAAACATTTTTTAGATAAATTTTGTAAGCTTAATCAAAAATGTGTTATTAATGCATATTTTCATGTAAAACATCTTTGAGATAAATTTTATAAGCTTTAAAGTTAAGAAAAACACTTTAAAAATGATTTTCATGTGAAAGTATCGATACACTAAATGTATGTATTGATATATACTTGGCAGTAGCTAAACAACCTTGAAACCCTTAATTGAATCAGTACAATCTAGACATAGATTAATACAATCTTGTTATATATCAACACAATGGGTTGTAATGGTCATACTTTGGATATTTTAATGCAATGTATCAATGCACAAGGTAAATGAATGATACGTATTGTGAAAATGAATAGGAATCACATTAACGAAACTTCCAATGGCTCTAAAGTAATTAATTCCCAACAACCATATACCACTTTCAAGCTATAAGTAAGCTTCACCAACACTTTTAAGAGTAAGAATTAAGATTAGAATGAGTATATAGCCAAATCCTTCATTTATTTTATTTTCAAATAGTTCATTTTTTCTGTATAGGATTAATTTTTCCTATCTTTGTATTCCTTTGTATATTCTTTATCTTTGAGATCAAACTTTGTAAATACCTAACCTACTAGAGCTTCATCTTAATTTACATCAAATTCCTTATATTTAGGGGAAAAGCTTCTACCATAGGCTAGAAAGGTAGGGAGGTTATATCTTAGTCTTCAAAAGATAAAGGGAAAATGTTCTATCTTAACTTTAGTAAAGGACAAGGAGTTGTAAAGTTAACCTTATCCTTAAAAGGTAATAATTCAAGTTAGTAAACTGTGGAACTCCTTGATAATTGAGGCTAAGGTTGAACCTCTATAAATTATTTGTGTTTACTTATCTATCCCTTACTCATTTACTTTGTTTATTCTAACAACTACAAGTTCTTTATTATTTACATTTCTTAATTTATATATTCAAAGTTTTAATTCACAAAAAGATTTTATGAAATCAATTCACCCCTTTCTTGGTTTCATTCACCATAGAATCTAACAATTGGTATTAGAGCTTTGGTCTCATTTTTGTAGGTTTAATAACCTTTGAGCAAATATCCATAGCAAAGACTAAAGAAAATGCAAAATGGTAATTTGATGAAAAGAAAATGCAAAATGGTAATTTGATGATATGGGCAAAAAGAATATTCTATCATGAAGCCTTTTTTTTTTCAATAGTAAAGACTACGCTCATTGAAAGAGAAGGATGAGGCTATTTGTCCTAGCTAACGATTATCAAGTATGGAAGATAATCATGAAATGTTCTCTCATCCTCATAAAGATGGTTAGAGATATGAAAGTCCCCAAAGAAAAAAGTAAAATATGATGAGAAAGATAATAAGATAGCTCAACTCAATGCTAAGGCCATATACACTCTCTTTTGTGCATTAGGGCCTAATGAGCACAATAGCATATCTCTATGTGATAATGCTAAAAAGATATGAGACAAATTGGTAATCACACATGAAGGGACCTATCAAGTCAAGGAATCAAAGATTACCATGCTCACCCTTAATTATAAAATGTTTAAAATGGAATTAAAAAGACTATCAAGGATATGTCCAATTAATTTGCAGACATTGTCAATGGCTTAAAAGGTTTTTGGAAGATATATCCCAACTAGGAGATGGTTAAAAAAGTGCTCAATAACCATCCAAAATCTAAGGAAGCTAAAGTGACCGCAATTAAGGAATTCAAAAACCTCAATTCCCTTACCTTAGATAAGTTTATTGGTTTCCTCTTCACATATGAAATGAAAATGAATCATGGAAAGGAACAACCAAAAAAGTTGGAGTTCCTTGAAAATCTTTTGTTAATAAAAAAGAGGATAATGGTGAAAAATCAAGGGAACAAATAAGGGAGTTGAATGATCGTACTAAATATGATTGTCCTTTATTGGAAGAGGAAAAACCTATAAAGAAAGCAATGGTAGCTACTTGGAGTGATAACGATAATTCTAATGGTGAAGACTCTAATGCTGATCAAATACCCAATCTTTGCTTAATGGTCCTTAATAAGCCTACAATAACCTTAGACTTTTGTAATTTAATTTAAATTATTATACATTTGATGAACTTGCAATAAAGTTTGAGCAAACACATTCAAAATATATAAAAATGATTTCAAAATTGAAAATTGAAAATGATTTGTTATTAAAATAAAAAATTGATTTGGAAAATAAAAATAAAGATATAAAATTTTTTTAATGATTCTAAGTAAAGAATTGGAATTTTTAAGAAAATTAATTATGATTTAAAAAAAAACTTGAAAGCTTAAAACATGAAAAGAAAATCATTTTAGAAAAATATTTTCAAATGAATATGACCAAGTGCACATATTGCAATTATTATGATCATACTTTTCATGCTTATCCTATTAAGCAAATGACTCAATTTAAAGTAAAACAAATAAGGTTCCAAAATGAACAACTAACTTTGTAAATAACTTTTAAAGACCTAAAGCAAATTAGGTATCAAAAATCAACTAATTGTTTTTGTAGGTGTGTTGGAGCAATGAAGAGCCAAGCAAGTTGAGTTGGATGTTCTAGGCACATAAAAAGAGATGATGAGTAACCTCTAAGCATTAAATTTATTGAATGAGTAGGGTTGCCAATTCATGTTTCATTATACTGATGCTATGCTTTTATGTAAAATCTTTTTTATGAAAATGTTTTATTTATTTTGTTTATGCAACATCTTTTCTAGAAAATACATATTTTGTGCCTTGAACTTGTGCTAGCTTGTATGAATATGCATTTAAAATATTGAATGCTTATTTGTGACATATTTATTTGATATGTGAATGATTTTAGTGAAGCATAACTTAAACATTTATGTATACATAAAATTTTAATTTTGATTTTAACATGTTTGAGTTGTTAGCAAACTTTATTGCATAACTAAATTGTATGCATATTGTTAGGGGCCATATAAATCTTGCTTGTGTGATTATATACCATGGACATGCTTTAGCAAATCGTTAAGCTTTTTAATGCTTTATGGTTAATTTTACCTTTATGAGGTTTAAAATATTTAATCATGTTATTTGTTCATATTTTATAGCTTAAAGAAGTTTAACATTCATTGAAAATGTTTATAAATTTGTGCATATTTTATTGAATGAAAAATTATAAATTTCAATGCTTTAAGGTTGCATATACTTAAATATAAATGCATAACTTGACCAACATGCAAAATCTTTCAATTTTGGTTTGTAAAAGTTATTTTGGCTTTTGATCAGTCATATAAGTTTTTAATGTCCTAAGGTTTGTATTAGAACTTCAAATCATGAGTTTTGGAAGTGAAAATCATATGTTTACCTAAGCATTTTTTGAGAAACTTAGAGAATGTATTGATACATTAAACAATGTTTGGATATACTATTCATCAAACCTAAAATAACCTAGAAAAACCTAGTTGTATCAATATAATGCTAATGTGTATTGATACATCTTATGTATTTTGGCCATTTCAAGTTATTTTTGGTCAAAAATGCATATTTAGTATTTTTCATAGGTTTTCACTTTAAATGCTTTATTTTTATCGCTCTTAATCATGGTTAACATAATTTCTACTCATCAGATGCTTACATTAGCATATTGTGATGAGTTTATCACAAATCAGATGCATGAATAGAGGTTTATAATTGATGCTTATTGTTTATATGTACAAAAATGTTTTTGGGCATAATTGAACATTTTTCATTTTCGAACAATAACAATTGGTACCACTTGTGCTAACTATTACGAATTGGTTTTTAAATGGTATTAAGCAACAATTGGTCTTGGTTATGCTAGATGAAATTCTATTTATCAGCATTTGGTATCACTTGATTTTCTTTTAAAATTTATGCTTATTGAACAACTTTTTAAAATATATATTTATATATTTCCTTTATTGTCTTGGTATTACTAATGCTTATACTTTGCCAAGATCTCTTTTTTTTTAGTTTATATAAGGTTTTGTGAAAATAAAGCTATTCTGGTGAGGAGAAACACTTGCATAATAGAAAAGGAAAACAAAGTATGCTAACATTATTTATATCAAGCCTATCATATCAAGGAGTGCTTAACACTTATAATCTTGGACTTAAAGTTAACATAAGCATGTCAGCAAGATTGGTAAATTTAAGGTAATTATTAAACTTATGCTATGCAACTCTTACCTTTTAGCATTAATTTTAGTGATATGCATGTTAACCATTGATATCCTCGTACGTCATGTATGCTGGAAATGCTTGCTTTATATGAATCTTTGAACATGCTTATGAGTTAAAACACCTTGATTGAGTAAACTTGACTTAGCTCATAGATCAAAATGCCTATGCTTGATCTTTACATGTTCATTGATTAAATTAAATTGCTCATTTTATCTTATTGTAAATTCTTTGTATGAGCAAATGATTTTTTAACCTATGGAAGTTCTCTATGTCTTACATGAAAAATAATGTTTTAACTTTCCATATGGTTGATTGATTATGAGTAATATACATATGAACTAATATCTTAATAATAGGTATCAATTATGTATATAGACAACAATTGGGATTTATTTTAATAACAATTAGTATGTCTTCCTTACTTATAATTCAAATTTGTGCTTAACTATGTACAAATGAATACATGAAATTTGAATTCTTGTATGCACTTCAATGACTTTTTTTCTACTTAATAATTGGTATATATATAAATACTTTATTGCTTAATGTTTTATATACCTTATATGAAATCTTACTTAACTTAGTATCCCTAGCTTTAAATTAATTTACCTTTTTAATATAATAAAAAGAGAGACTTTCAAGGGTGATTTATTGTTTTAATTACCAATGTGAAAGAAAAATAAGAAGAATTATTTCATATGTGTTCATATTGATTATGTCTCATGCATATGAAATGATTTATGTTGGTTTGTAGTGTTCTGGCTAAATATGACCTTGATTACCATTACCAATTTTTACAAAAGCATTTTATAAAATTTTCAAACATTTAAATAGTGCTCTATTAAAGGAGAATTTTTATTAAAAATCTTCAAATATTTATGGGGACCTTTACAAGCTAACTTACCTTAAGTTGTTATATCAAAAATAAGGAGATTGTTAGCTTTGTTAGCTTGGAACTAGTCTCGATTTTGATATAATCAAAACTTAAGCTCAATTAGCTTATGATTAAATATTTTAAACTTAGTATTTTTCCTTGGATCAATTTAAAAACACTTAAAAAAATACTAAAATAGTTTTAACTCCTTAACTTATGCAAAAATATGTTCTTAATGCATACTTTAATTTAAATTTTTGAGATAAATTTTACAAGCTTTAAAGTCAAGAAAACACTAAAAATTATTTTCATATGAAAGTATCGATAAACTAAGTGTTTATATCAATACGGTGCTTGATACTTGCTAAATAACCTTGAAACCCTTAACTGTATCAATGCAATCCTGACATGTATCAATGCAATGGGCTACAATTGTCATATTTTGATTATTTTAATGCAATGTACTAATACACAAGATAAATGTATCGATACATCATCGCAAGAATGAACGAGAATCACGCTAATGAAGCTTTTAATGGCTCTAAAGCTTAGCAATTAATTCCTAATGATCATATACTACTTCTAAGCTATAAATAAGCTTTACCAACATCCCTAAAAGAAAGATTAAGAAAGAATGAGTATATAGCCAAATCCTTCATTTATTTCATCTTCAAGTAGTTCACTTTTTATGTATAGGATTAATTCTTCCTATCATTGTATTCTTTTATAAACTCTATCGATAGAATTCTTCATCCTTAAGCTCAAACTTTGTAAACACCTAACCTACTAGATGTTCATCTTTGTTTATATCAAATTCCTTATATGAAGAGAAGATGTTTCTACCATAGCAAAGAAAGATAAAGAGGTTATATCTTTACCTTTAAAGGATAGGGAAGAGGTTCTATCTCAGTCTTAGTAAAAGATAGGGAATTGTGGAACTCCTCAACAAGTAAGGCGAAGGGAAATATATCTTTTGCTCATTTACTTTGTTTATTTCATTAACTTACTACACCAAGTGGTTTATTGTTTAGATTTTTTAATTTATATATTCAAAGTTTTAATTTACAAAAAAGATTTTTTGAAATTAATTTAACCTCCTTTTGATTTCCTACACCATAAAGTCTAACATAAATCATAGATCTTTATATTCTTTATTTTCTCTTTCATTCCTTTTTTCCTTTTTTTCTCTTCTTTATCTTATTTTAACCACAATAAAAAAAATTGATGGGATTTTTTTATGATAAGGATTTATAGATTTAAGAAAGAATTAATAAGTAATTTCTTTTAGGATGGGATTAATTACATTAAGCTCTTTGTGTATAAGAAATCTATTATAAGAAAAATTACTTTAACTAGGGAAAAATTATGATCTAAAATGCCTTTGTTGACATTATAGTCTACTAAAATTTAAGATCACAATTAAAAAAAAGGATTAAATTATATGTACTAGAATGATGGCCCAGCAATTTTACAGGTCATTTTTTTTAAAAAAATAATATATATATATATATATATATATAAAAGTATGACATATGAATCACTAAAAAAAGTATTGTTCATTTCACTGTTCATGTGGTTGAGTTAATGATTGACATGTGGCTTTTATTTTTTATTTTTTAGTTGGCTGGGCCGAATGGGAGGAAAGAAAGGGAAGCAAAAGAAAAAAAGGGAAAGAAGAGAAAAAAAAGAAAGGGAAAAGAGAAACGAAAGAAAGAGAGAAAATAGAGAAGAAAATGAGAGGCAAAATAGAAAAATACAAAAAATTTTTAATTTTGTGTTCATTTTTTATATTTTAAAATATTATAAAAAATTTATTATGATAAAATTATAGAAAATTTTACATATTAATAATTTATTTTTGTCTATTTTTATATGTAAGTGTATCTATATTGTACTCATGTTATTTTTTATATTGCTTTTAATTAATTTTTCTATGTTATGTTAATGTCATGTTTCAATTCATCCACATTTTCCATAATTTATCATCATAATTCAATTTAGATAAAATTTTTATTTTCATATTGTGTTTGTATCATGTCTCAAATTGTGACATATTTGTGTATTTCCATAGAGATTAGATTTAAGGAAAATTGTGTTCATAAAATGTTCATGGCTTTTTCGTATTCAAAGTGTTATAAATTTATATAAATTTTAACACATTAATAATTCATTTTATATAAAGTTTGATACATGATATTCATGCCTTTTTAGTTCATTTTTCATGTCCTGTCCTTTTAATTTTTATGTTATTTTTGTATCATATCTTAATTCTTCTCATATTTTTCATAATTAGTTATTTTATTTTTTAAATAATGTATTTAAAGTTATTAAAATACGAGTTCACTTGTGTGTCGATTCGAATCTACATTCGACCAATTAAAGGAAAAAGTTTAAAAAGAAATTTATTTTATTAATCATTTTTATTTAAAGTTTAAATAATATATTTAAAAGGCTTAGTTCGCACGTTTACTTGAGGGTCAATTCAAGACTTCGAATCGACCCACTCAAGATTTTTTTTAATTTTTTAATTTATTTTTGAATGATGTATTTTAAAAAGTTAGTTTGTACATTCACTTGCAACTCAATTGGGTATCTTTACTTGATCCACTTGAGATATAATTAGTTTTTTTTTTTGTTTTATTTTTGAATGGTGTATCTAAAGTAATTAATCGGCAAATTGACTCGCAAGTTAATTTAAAATATGTACTCGACACTAAAGAATTATTAGAAATTTAATTTCTATAATTAGCATAATATTATAGGTTAATATTATATTCTTACAATTTAACATAAATAATTAAATAAATAATTATAACTTAATAAAATTTAATTTTAAAATTATATTTTACTATTAATAAAAAATATAATAAAAATTGAAAACCATATACATAAGCAGGGTGTTAATGCTAGTTATATAATACAATACAATATAATATAATATAATATAATATAATA
>JBBYHL010195564.1:0-28314 GCA_038381835.1 Adansonia madagascariensis
GTAAGTTATCAACTTTGGGAGATGCAGATAACTCAAGGTTTATCTATTCTTTTGTTTCTTATTTTAGTTTCCTTTAAGATAATTACTGTGCATATATGTATATATATTATATTTTTTGTTCTTTTTCATGGTTAATTTGATTAGAGTAGTGGGACATGAAAGTCCTTTTTGTTTGTAAGCTAAAGACAGAAGAGACAAATATATATATATATATATATAAAGGAAAAACAAAAGAAAATCTTAAACGAGCATAAGTTATTTCGATTCAAGTTAACTTGAGTTCAAACTTAACAAGTTTAATTATTTTAGTTAAATCGAATTGATTTTAGGTTTATGCTATTTTTTGGATCCAAATGAACATTATCGACTCCAAATTTATGTTATTTTAAATTTAATTTGTTAAATTTTAACAACAGATCAATTCATTTTCAATCATTTGAATTAGCACATTTTGGATTTAAATTAATTTTGACGTGAATCGTGTTGATTTTGAATTAGGCATATCCAATTTATTAAATATTTATTAAATGAGGTAAGATTATATTTGGGTTCATACGAATTGAATGAATTTCACGAATTCAAAATGTTTTAGTTGATTTTTTTTGGAAAACTTATTCTTTTGATAGTGAATTCATTGTTCAGAAGTGGAATTAGAAACTTGATGCGTGTTTTATTAAAATATATTTGTAAAGTTAATTAATTAATTGTTAAATAAATATATTAATAATAATAATTTAATTTTGTTTATAAAAATATCAATGTATCGTACATAAAAGATCTTTTCGAAAAAGGTAAAAGATGATTTATCGGCGGTGAAACAAAGGTCAAAATCAGAAGGCTGGTAAATTCAAACACGGAGGCAATTAACATAGGCAGCTTAGTGGCATGTCACCGTTTTAGCAATGTGGGCGGCTTTAATCAATCGCAATTTTGGTCACTTATTATATTTAAAATTTTAAACATAAAATTAATTTATTAAAATAAAAAAAATTATCATAGAGTTTTTATTTTACAAAAATTACAGATTTACATTTTTTAGCATTCTTTATTAATTAATTTAGATATTAAATTCTATTATTAAAATGATACACATGAAGGACTTTTTTGTTAAATTTTGTTTTAAATCATTCAAAATAAAAGTTAAGTGACAAAATTTAATCCAAATTTAATGATAAAATATAAAGTAAGTTGACAAAATTTAATATTGAATTAAAATATAGTAACCAATTTACACAATTCAAAAATACATTGACAAACAGAAATCAAAATTGGAGCTAGTAAAAATAGTTAGGAACCCAGAGGCCCACCCGAGCCAATCTTAGATGAATATGATCTTATTTGAATTAACTAAAAAAGTCAAAAGCCTGAATTTGAAAAAAATTTAAACTCAAGAAAACTTAAACGTGAGAAAATTTGAAAATAAAAAAAATCTAGACTCAAAAAATCCAAAACTGACATAACTCAAAACTTGTAAAAATTTGAATCTGCTACAATCCGAACTCGAGATCGATCTAATCCAAAATCCATAAAAAATAAATTTATATTTGAAAAACATAATTGTAATTATATTATTTTATTTAGGATTAAATAAATAATTAACAATTTTTTAAATAGAAATATTAAGTTTATGAAAATGTATTTGTAATTATTATCTAAATATATAAATAATTTATTATCAATAAAAGTAATTAATAGTGAATCTTTAAATTAAATTATGAAACAGAATTAATTTAGAACATATTAAATATGAATATCAAATATTGTTTTAGCAATATCACTATTATGTCTATAACAATTAAACATAAAAAGTAACAAATAGTATTATTAATTTAACATTTCATTTATTATAAAAATAAATATCAAATTTTTTAGTACTATCACTATAATGTTTATAAACAATTAATTATAAAAATTAGCAAATAAGTAGATAGCTTGTCCTCAATGAATTAAGTGCTCAAAAAAATAATGGATTTGGATGTACACTGAAATAAATCGAACTATTTAAGTATGATGTACATCCAATCTATATCAGTATATTAATTTAGGATTTTATCTCAAATTATGACAATGTTAAGGATTATTGGAAAGACACTATAGGCCAATCTATTAAATTTGATAAGATTTTGGCTGTCACCTTGATAATAAAGCTTTCAAGAATAAGATGTAAAGGTACTAAAGTTATGCATGAGCATATTACAAGATTTAAGAGACACTGATCCTTAGTTAAAGTCTTCAAATTGAGTTTTCTTTGATTAATTGCTTATCACCTCAATATTTAACTCTCTTGCTAATGAGTGTAGACACTTCATTTTATCTAGGTCAATTTTTGGCATCTGGAGACATAATTGAAAGGTGATAGAATTAGAAAATAAAAATAAACAAGGGATGACTGCCGAGTGCCATGTTGACAGGCACTATTAGGCAACACGACACTATGTGAAAAATTTTTTGGGAGGTCTAAAATGCCTATGGGTCACATTAAAGAAAAGTGTAAAAATGAGGCATCAAAGGTCAATATTCGGGTTATCACTGGAGTCATTCAAATGAGTACACAAGCCAAGATGAGGTAACTGAGGAAGCCATAGGTACATGCAAGTTATATCGGTGCATAACTATTGATACAAGCTTTTACGTCACAAAAAATTTGAATTTTTATGTGTAGTATTGATACATGAGGGTTGATCTCGAGACCTACTGAGATGTATTGATACCCATCATGATTGTATCGATACAGAACTTGGCAACAGCTATAGTTGTGATTTTTGGCAAAATGTATCAATACACAAGCTTAAGTCTCAATACAAGTTCATAAAGTATAGAGACACACGTCTAAGTCTTAAGACTGAAAACAAATTTTTGCTCTTGGTAATGATATATGCTTCATTGTATCGATATTCAAGTGTAAAAATTGCCTTGTGTATCGATACATAATGTTCTATATCAATACACAAAGGTTCTTTTGCTCAGTTCAAGCCATTTTTTAGCCATTGCACCACTGATTCAAAATATGATTTAAACATGTTTCATGCAACAAAAATCATCAAAATTCATGCCAGGCTTCGTTTTTCGGCTTCTGATTAGATTTAAACAAAATTTTGAGGCCCAAAGGGTACGGCTGTACTTTTCCAATGCTCAGCTGCATAAAGTAGCCTAGATCCACTACTTTTGCTGACCAAACTAATAGGTTAGCATGGCAGCTGAGCATAGTACCTGATCTCTGCATGAGGTACATGCACTAAAACCCAAAATGCCCTTGTTTTTTCATCTTTTGTCTTCATAGTCACATAGTTGTATAAACTAACCTTAGACTTAGCTAAAAGAAAAAAAACCTACCAAAGAAAAAACATTCTTAGCAAAAAAATGCCCACTTTTAGATATTCCCTTAATATCCCTCAGCCACTAAAAACTAAAAAACTACTCTCCGTTCTGGTAGCCCTTTAAAACCATCACCAAAAGTCTATAAAAAACCTCCATTTTACTTATATTCCCTCTCAAAACTCTTTTTATCCAGATTTAACTAAAAGCCCTTCCTTTTCATCACTCTCTTGTTGTTTAACACTAAAAAAATTGAGTTCAAAGTTCTTGCTCAAAGAAAAGGCTGAAGCTTGAAATTTTTTTGTTTATTTTCTCTGCTTGACTTTCCATATTCTTTGATTTTTTTAACATTTTCATCATCTTAGTGCCCTCTCTATGTTACCATGACCTTTTTAATGTTCTCATGCATCACTGCTACCTTGTTTGTGGTAGTCTTAGGATGTTGATGTTTTCTTGATGCCTTGATTTGCATAGTCAACCAAATATCTTGTTTTTCATTTTGTCATCAAAATAACCCCTTATTTATGCATTTTTTGTCTTGTTTCATCTATTTTCATATGCTAAAAACATGTTTGAACATTTTCATAACATGTATTAAGCATGTTCATGCATTTTCTTGCATTGTAAGGAGTCTCATAAGATAAAAATGTTGTCTTGACAATTGCAACTTATTTTTCTTCTCTTAAATATGTTCATATCACTTCCATGCATCTTATTTGTCATCTCTTCATATTTTTGTTACATTTTCCATGTCAAAATGTCATCTTTATTTGTTTGCATGTGTAATATTGGTTTAGCTTTGTGCATGTTGTATTTTATTCATGATTTGTTTGTTAAAATGCGTGCTTGTTTGTATTAAAAATTTGACTTTTAAGAACAAATCCCCATGTTAGTTCATGCTACCTCCAATAGATGAAGAATAGCATGGATTTGATATTTTTATAAAATTGGTCTTCCAATCTTAGGGAAAAACTAAACTTTCCAAGTCTGGATTCATGGAATAAAATGCTACTTTCTTTTGTTAAAGCATTAAGCCTTGATCTTAAGTCCAATACCCTCTTTAGTAACGTGATCAACAGGTTGTTTTATCATCTCAAATTACTCTGGGGTTGTAGACTAAGTTAGTGATGCCCATGTTATTTGTCCCTTTCTATCCTAGATGTTCAGACCTCCTACGCTCGAGCCTATCCTGGAAAAAATAAAAAAATAAAAAAATCCCATGTTTTTGCTTTGGCAGCACTATAGTCTGAGTTTGAAAAATTATTTTCAAGCCATGAATAATTTTTCTTGAATTTTTTAATATTTTTCCCTTAAAGTACATCGAAGTACCTTTCCAACGGTATCTTGTTCCCCTTTGGATCATTCTGTATGAGGGATTTATAATTTTTCTAACCTTTGCTATTTGGAACCCTTGGAACCAACATGCTATATTTTGTTTGGGCCATTTTGGCCTATCAGATGATTTTTTAAAATTTTTAAATATTTTTTTCTAAAAAGTTTACAAAATTTCCTTTTTGAAAAGGTATTGTTCATGACCTAACAATTCTAGATAAGCCCAAAATGATTTTTCAAAATCCATCATGCCCTCTTCCTTGTACATGCTACTAGCATCAAGATAGATTTAATTTCAAAAATATAAATCCACCTAGAAAGTGCTTTTCTAGGATTTTTTGAATATTTTTACATTAAACCTTATCGAGTTATCTTTCCAATAATATCTCATTTACCCTTTAATGCCTTCAGATAAACCTAGAATAAATTTGGAAAGAAGGATGGCATGATGATGTCCTCTGTTTTTAACGCAATTTCCAAAATGCCTTTATGGAGATGTTCGAATGCCTTAAAATACATCCAATTGATTCCTCTACAACACAAGCCCTTTAGACTCAGATCAAGGTTTAAGAAAAAAACATATTTTATACAAATATTCAATTTTTTATTTTAAAATCCTTTAAAAAAACTTTTCTTGTAAACTATCAAAGATTTGCATTTTTGGGGATCCTTCAACCTCATTTTTCACTAAAAAAATTTGAATTTTCTCTTTCAACTTTATTTAGGATCTCAATTATTTTCTTAAATCATCCAAAATTTTCATCTAAAGGGATACTCTAACCCTATTACTTCAAAGGGATACTTTAACTTTGCTTTTACCAAAAAAATCTGAAAATTTTCCCTCTTTCGGATCCCCCAAATTATTTTGATTAAAATCTTTTTTATTATTCAGACCATTAAATCCAACCACATCTCAATGTTGTTACATTGATTATTCTTCAATAATTAAGGACAACTACAAGATAGATTTCGATCGTCCCTTATTTTAATGTTTTTATGCGTGTTTACATTCATGTAATTTATTATATTCTTTTTCATCTTACTAACACTTTTTTCTTTGTAAGGACCATTGTACATTCATGTTTCAAAACGGCTTTCAAAATTGCAAAGCGACATTCTGTGTCGGTATTTCTCTAGCGTTTGACATGAAATATCCAAATTTTAAAAATCCAATTTGAAAATTATTTTCTCCAAAATCCTTATCTTTCTCATACCTCCTTGGCGCATAGGTGATATAAATTTTCTTTCAAAACTCAAATTTAAAATTTACAAAACTTCATGCATTGAATGGAATTATTGACTAAAGAAACTAATTTAAACAAAACCGAAGCGAGACATGTTAGTAGGTACCGATTTTGGGTGTCATACGGGTTCTAATCCTTCCCCACATATAACCAACTCTCAAACCCAACTAATGAATCTCTAGACTTTGTAGACCTTGAAATCTATGTTTTTAGTTTCATAACTCAAAATATCATTTTTAATAGGCATCCAATCTTGCCTTGCCTGAAATGATCGATGGTGACTTCAAGTTTATGGCCACTTTGTGATGGCCATTTAGACTAGTTGGATGAGCGATTCGCCAAACGGTTTCTCTCCCTTTCATATTACTATGCCTAATCCAAATCTAGGTTATGGGATAGTTCAAAGGCTCTATCACCACCAACCATCATATATATTTGAGTAGAGTGCACTAAGACCTTCAGATTGTTCAAAGTTTTAAAGGCATGGCATGTGGTGACAGCTTGGCAACTCTACTAGGGACTTAGAGAGTTAGGCCTATGGCTAGTTATTTCTCACTCAGTTCTTGGTTTTTCGGTCTCATGATTATTTAGATATAATTCTCTTTTATTTTTATTTACTAGTCTCTATCTTTCATGCTTTTGTTTAGTGATTGTTAAGGATTATTTGTTCTCGAATGAATATCAACTTGAATAAGTATGGTATTATGGAGTAAAAAAAAATTTGATTATTTCCCCGACACACATGTCACACTTGCATTTGCACTAAATTCGCACTAAACACTATGGTACGGCTAGTATCCTAATTATTAGGAGGAAGTAAGCCATCTGCCTTTGTGAGTAACCCTTCACATAGGCATGGCAAGACCTTTCAAGGTGTAAATTACCTATGTCTCTTATGAGTACCCCTCCGCATTTGCATAAGGGAATACATCCATCAAATTGAACCCATTTCACCAAACCCAAGATAGACCTAGGATCGGTGTGCCTCAACTATCCTTATCGGATGAAAAAGTGATTCGGATACCAAATTAGGCATCAACTTAAAGCCATGTAGTGAACCCTATAAGCTAAAACCATGTCAAACCATACCAAAATGCTACTAGAATAACCTATAGAGTAGGATCACTTAGGGGAAACACTTTTTACCTTTACTCTTATATATCATGGTTACATGGGCAATGATGGGTGAACTCTATAGCCCACGTTTGTCATTTTTATTTTATGGCCATTTCTTTAAGATATGCTATTACATTCGATAGTAAGCCCTCTTTTTAATAAATGGGTGATAACAAGTGAATGCCATTACCTACAATGCCATCTTAAAATAGTTATATCTGACCAAAATAATTATCATGTTGTCTGAATAATGGCTTAACATGTATTCACTATGGATGGTGATGAACAGACATCTTCATTTAAATAGTCAGCTGTAGTTCTCACAAGGTATCGTGTTACCTTATTAAAAGGTAATTTTTAATGTGGACATGTTGTTATGCTATCCGTTCGATGTCTCAACATTCATGACCATCATGTTTACCCTTAGACATTATACTGCCTATTGTCAGGGCAAATTTTGTGATGCATTTTTATTTTTTATTCTTTTATTCCATTATCCTTATGTCTATTATTTCATATGGTTATTGACTCATTTCCCTTTTGTTTTTTTCTTTATCATGGACACATCATTTCATCATAATCATCATCATCGTAGGACAATTGGCTACTAGTTCAGTGTTCATTAATGGGTGTCTATCATGGAGCAATAGTCCACCTTAGACCTGAAGCCTTTTGAGGAAATCCAAGCATGGTCAGAGCACCAACAGTGTAAAGATAAGGATGTCCTTAAATCGGGGTATGTCTAAAAAATACACGAAAGGGTCAAGATAGGGTACTGTCGGAATGATTTGCAAGATCTAAAGTATGTATGGACTAGTTAGGATAATATTGAGAAGGAATTATTCACAAAGAGATACAGAGAAATTGCTCTTTTGCTTCAAGTCCATTTGAATGTCAGCTTGTTGCAATCAGAATTTCAGTTTTGGAACCCAACATATCAACGTTTCATTTTCAATCATGAAGATTTGGTCTCTACAGTTGATGAATACATTACGTTACTCAACACTGAGTGAGCTAAGGCCGCTAGAATATATTGCAAGTCTCTGAACCCTTCAACTTTCAAGAAAAGATTAGCTTAGATTCTCGGTGCACCAGAGACTTGGATTGAGAGTCATATCAAGATAAAGGGGAACAACGAGTACATTTCATGGGCTCATTTGAAGGAAGCAGTGGCATATACTATTGACTTCCAAAAGATTCAAGATATCTATGCTCTGGCAATATATGATTTGGTCATATTTCTAAAAGCATTAAGCAATGTTGGAGCTACAATAGCATATATCTTTTCTCGATTATGTTGCAACATAAATCTTTCATTGCCGAACTATTCAAGCCCTCAATTATTGTAAAAAAAAAGGTATTGACTACTTTATCGGATGTGCACCACTCTTTCATATTTGGTTGTCAGTCAGTTTATCCCAAAAAAAGTAGGATATCGTGTAACTTCTTATCTAACTTTAGCCCTATCTCCAAGGTCCTTAAGAAGGAGTGGCCTCAGGACAAGTCTGAAGAACAATGGGTCTGGAAATTTTGAAACCTTAAGGGAAAAAAGGTGACATGGAAAGTCTTTTGGTTCTCACTATAAACAATCATATACTGATGCGACGATTATAGTTATACGTCGCTCGTGGAATTATGGGGAAGCACTAACTATGCACTTATTCTGGCCCACTGGTAATTCCAGTGCTGATAATTTGTCCATTTCGTCAAAGACCTAGAATTATGGGATTTTGACTATGATGAGCCTGATTACAAGTCAAAAGTTCAGCTAGCTTCTCACGCATGGAAACAAATCCATTGCATGGAGAGATATTGAAGAGGGAATAGTATAACCTCGAGATATGATGAATAGAGGATCTATCACATTAATGATGCCTTACCCCTATTTAGTGTTGAGACATCACAAATATCAATTGATGAATTTTCCTATAAGATCAAATTGCTCAAGCAAGAGTTCAAACAAGAAAAGATGAACTTCGCCAAAAAGATCGCTTATTTAAAGGAAAAGAAGAGTCGATTAGAAATGGACCTATGCCTTCGGGATGGTGAGATGCACTAGGCTGTCAAAGAAAAGAACCATTTCAAGGAAGATCTTGAGAGTTTGAGAAAAGATTATGTGGCACTTAGTAAAGCAAACAAGTCTCGATGCCTTGGAAAGTCATCAGTTGATTGAGAAGCATAAGTTAATACCTTTGAGAAAAAATTGCACCAATGTAAAGAATAGGTTAGGGTCAATATGGATAAGCTTGTTTGAACTCATGCTCTCATATTAACCTATCAAAAATGGATGATTAGAACCTCAAGTTTAAGATTTAAGTGTAAACCATGTCAAGAATATGACTTTGACACTCACAATCCAAGATCTAGAGCATTTTTTACAATCTTGCCAAGACCAAATCGATGAACTAGCAAGAGCCTTTAAATAGTGAAAGTAAGATTAGCTACAGATGATTGATCTTGCATGCCAAAATCATCAAGATCACTACTGCCATCTCACTGAGTAGATTCAAGCAGCCTAGTTGAAAGCTGAACACATGATGGATGTGGCACGATCGTCAATATTCTACCTATCGGAGCCTATGAATAAGAATTGTTATATTTCTTAGAGCATGTAATTAAGCAATGTAACGTGTTAGGCATTTTTGAATGTAATCATGTGTAATCGAAAGATTCGATTGCTTTAATGAAAGATGCTATTGGTGGAGCTACCTCTTAATCTAATTGTCCTTTTTGTATTTGCATGACTAACCTAATTCCTTTATTGTTTATTTCATTCATGTTAATAGTAATTTATCTTCATGATCGCATGCTCACTTTCATTGCATCAAACATATTCATGACACATTATAAAAGCCTAATCCAATACTAATTTAAAGTAAAGGTGCTCTAAAACATAGAACCTTCAGTTCATTATTGGTATAACACTCGTAATCATCGAAAAGCAATAGAAAATGATCACCAAGCCCGTCTTGCAAGACTTGAACTCATGTAGAGGGAATCTCAAGAGCAATCACTCCGTAGGAATGAAGAACTCCAAGCTTAGATTGCTGAGTTAACTAAGCTATTATCCATGGCTTTGAAGGAAAAAGGGCAAATAAACACAGTTGATGATGGAAAAGAAATGGCCAATCTTGAAAGCAATTTGAATGGTGGTATTGAAGCCACCAATGTTTAGGAAGGGGTATTGCATGGACAATGTCCTCTGACAACAAATATCCCATTAACTCACCCATTCATTTACATAAATCCTACAATAGCATCTCATCTGGCTTAAGGATTTTAGGTACGGGCTCTTCACGGGCAAGGCTAATAGTCACAGACCTCAATGAACAAATAGAACAAGAAAAAGCAAAGAGGTCATCAAAAAGTGATAAAGACTTGAACAACTATCAGTCACTAGAGAAGCGCCTTTGAGTTGTTGAAGGAAGTGACAAAATTGGGATCATGGACATAAAATTGTTAGGGCTAGTTTCAAGTCTTATTATCCTACCTACAAAGTGCTAGATTTTCAAAAATACAATGGGATTATTGACCCTACTACCCACCTTCGTATACATTATCGTAAAATGGTCGAGTGTGAGGACAATAAGAAACTACTGATTCATTGCTTTTAGGATGGTCTGACTAGGGCAGTTGTTAGATAGTATATAGGGCTTGATCTCGTAAGAATTCAGACATGGGCAGATTTGGCACACACATTTCTTGAACAATATAAGCATGTGTTTGAATTAGATTTTGGATCACTTCTCCCTCATGAACATGGAAAAGAAATCCTCTAAGAGCTTTAGGCAATATGCTCAAAGGTGGAAAGAGAAGGCAGCTCAAGTTCATCCTCTTTGATTGAAAAAGAAATGACGGTCATGTTTGTCGATGAAAAGATGGTAAGACATGCCAAAAAAAATTTTAGCGATATGATTATATCTGGTGAAATGATTGATAATGCTATCAAAAGTGGTAGGATATCCATTAGAGAATCATCTGAGTCAGTCAAAAAATTAGTAAATAAAGGTAAAGAGAAGAAGGTGAATACTATTGGCAAAAGTCATGCCAAGGTTGATCAAAGTCCACTTCCAATGTAGACTGTGTACTTCTCAAACATGTTGAATTTGGGTCTTAACCTTTATTCACCAGCACCACAACCAATTCATGCTACCAAGTTCGCTTCAAAAATGAGCTTTGCACCAAATCCTATTCAAAAAGTGACCTAGAGTGCATAATTTCGCAACATGAACAATGTAAGAGCTCCAAACAATCAACAAGCACCCCGAGAAAGGGAATACTTTGAGCCACTCCCTTACTCCTATAAAAGGATCTACTCTTGTTTATTGGCAGGCCAACTAGTGGCCTCAGTATTCATAAACCTAAAATTGTCATCGTATCCTAGATGGTATGATGAGAATGCCTATTGTGAGTACCACCCTAGAGCATAAGGCCATCCTATTAAGAATTCCACCTGATTTAAAAGAAAGATACAGGGTTTGCTCGAACAAGGTCCTAGACCAAATGTTGGAGCCAATTCACTCCTTAACCATGCTAAACCGAAAGTGAATGCGATAATTGATGGGAAAAGTTGTGAAGTCAAAAAAAGCATTAAAAAAGTCAAAATATCGATGATAAGTTTGGCATTCTTTTGTGAGGGCCAGAATAGTCTTAAACATTAAAAATTAGAGCAAAAAAATCATTGGGCCATCTTGCTACCTCTATGGTCATGGGCACGATTTGTAACACTGCCTATCATTCTTAAAAATGGTCCAAGGGATGGTGGACGAATCTGAGATTGAGTTTTATGAGGAATGGTCCATCTATTAATTCCATAGATGAGGAGAGGCCTACGAACAACTGGATCTCAAGTTATCTGTCTCTTTTGAGCATGGAAAATAGTGCTAATGAAAGTTTCATGTAGTATGCTTTAGGATGATGGAAGAGGCTACCCAGATTCATCCTTTATTAGCAGAAAAATTGATGATTGTTAGATTCATCG
Organism: Adansonia madagascariensis; assembly: GCA_038381835.1. Classification (NCBI taxonomy): domain Eukaryota; kingdom Viridiplantae; phylum Streptophyta; class Magnoliopsida; order Malvales; family Malvaceae; genus Adansonia; species Adansonia madagascariensis. The sequence continues at coordinate 11,989 of JBBYHL010195564.1, forward strand.
GCACATTGCAAGCTTTTTATTATGAGAAGATAGTGAAAAGCTTCCCAAGGAGCTTCGCAGACGTAGTCGTACTCCATGGAATGATCAATGAGGCTATGAAAAATGAACCAAGCAAAAAAATATCTACAAAGGTAAAGGGAAAGGAAATATAAAGGCTAGTCAATAATCAAAATCTAGCACTGAAGCTAGTTCATCTTAGACTTATGTTGAGTTAGATCTAAGTAGAATGGTTATTGAAGGGAACTATAGGAATGTAGAAAACATAGAAGAGGTCAGAACGCCAATGAATTTGGTTTGGCAAATCTTAGTGCAAGCTAAATTAGTTAATGTAACCAAAAAAATAGAGAAAAGAATAGATGACTTCTATGATTTCCATACTGTTAACAATCACAATTTTCAAACATCCAAAGAGTTTCGCGTTATGGTTTAAAGGATGATGAATGAGGGTAGCATCGAATTCTATGATGAAAAAGCAAACCTCGCATAATGAGTCTGCAAATGCAACACTATCTATCAATACTATAGGAAAAGAATAGGGCAATCTTCCATATAGGAGTGGAAGGCCATTGATCTTGTTCAACAACCGACTAAGTGTTAATGCTACCCCTGTTTAGCCTACGATAAGGATGATCATTCAACTTCCATCCCCTTTCCCTTATAAGGACAGTAAAGTGGTTCCTTGGAACTATGAAAACGAACCTAAATCATCGAAGAATCTAGTCAACAAGCTGTAAATGTTGACCTTTCAAGGGCCAGCCACCTAACTAAGAGTGGCAAATGCTACACCCCAAAAGCATCAAAAAGTGAAACTTAGTAAGAGAATCTAATCTCGTTCTTCAAGCACCAAAATCTATAACCAAAAACTTAAATTCGATAGCTATCAAGGAGACAATGAATGAGAAAAGAGTTACAAAATTCCTTAAGTTCATCAAGCGTAGTGAATAAAACATCATCGATCAATAGAGCAAGCAACCTGCCATGATATCTATGTTGTCACTACTGTTCAATTCTGAAGCTCACAAGAATACCCTTATTAAGTTTTGAATAAGGCCTATATCCCTTTTGACATCTTTATAGGTCAGTTGAGCAACATTATTATTGATAATTACATATCTTTTTAGCAATGATGAAATCCCATACAGAGGAAAAAGAAATTACAAAGCCTTTCACATCACCACATATTGTAAAGGCACTACGTTGCCCAAGGTGCTTATTGATAATGGGTTAGCTCTAAATGTAACACCTATGTTATGCTTGAACAAGTTACCCATTGACATATCTCATATCTAAAATAGTCATATGACTGTGTGAATGTTTGATGGAACTTGTAAAAATGTTGTGGGAAACATCACCATTCCACTCTAAACTAGCTTATGTACTTATAAGGTTAACTTTTATGTGATGGACATTGCTTTATCATATAACTGCTTGTTGGGAAGGCTTTGGATTCACTTTGCAGGGGCAGTACCATCATCTTTGCACCAATAGTTGAAATTCATCATTGAAAACAAAATTGTCGGTATCAAAGAAGAAGAAGATATCATTACTGCTACCTCAATTGATGCCCTATATGTCAAACCTAACAAAGATATCCCAAAATTCTCTTTCCAATCCTTTGAGTTTGTCAATGCTACTTATGTCAAGGAAGGGTTGCCAATGGTTAAGCCTTGCTTATTAAAGAGCGTTCATATGGGTCTGAAGTTAACAATAGACAAAGGTGCCCAGGGTAAAAAAAGACTTAGAAAATGCCTCCAAGGAATTGCTAGAGCCTTGAAAGTCCAAATCGATAAAAAAGAGTTAGGATTCAAGCTTAATGCACAACAGAAAAGGAAACAAGCTTACAAGAACTATAAGAACATGATGGCTCGTCTATTAAGACAAGATATAACCCATGAATAGATGATATATTTGACACTTTGAGAAAGTTTCCACCAAAAGAACATATAAATACTGGCTTTACTAATGTTATGCTCATACTGAACAAGGAATTTAAGGATCTCTCTATTAATGCAGATGAGCCAGAGATATTAACGACAAGCCTAGAGACTAGTCTGTGGCCTCCAGGATTTGTTCTAAGTGTTTGGACTAAAGCTGAGATCATGTACTATTCAAGTCTAGTTCAAAGTAATGCTATGAACTAAACCTACATTCTTTTACCGAAAGCATTGTAGGATCCTTTATATGGGCATCTTTTATTAAGTATTATCAATGAAAATGGTTAAGCATTATGCATTTCATCCTTTGTATTCATAGTTATTGACAACTCTTAGACCTTTTCCTACATATCTTTCCACCTCTATTATTCTTTTTCCATATTTTCAGTACCCCAATTAAGGTGACATGAATATTCATGCTGAAACTTCAAAAATCAATTTTGAGCAACCAATCTGCATCGATCAGGTTGAGTCTAAAGAGAATTCTATAGAAAACCCCATACCTTTAGACCTATTGAGACTAATTGAATAGAAAGAAAAAAAGATATTACCTCATGAAGAACTCGCTAAAACCATAAACCTTGGAACAAAAGAAAACACAAAAGAAGTTAAAATTGGAACCTTCATAAAATAATCAATTCGAGTTAAACTAATAAATCTCCTTCAAGAATATAGAAATGTGTTTGCTTAGTCCTACCAGGACATGCTCAGATTAGACACCGATATTATGGTCCATAAACTTTCCCTCAAACCTGAATGTAAGCCCATACAATAAAAACTTAGGAGGATGAAACTCGAAATGCTTCTGAAGATCAAAGAAGAAGTAAAAAAACAATTTGAGGCAAGATTTCTTAAAGTAGCCAAATATCCTAAATAGGTAGCCAATGTAGTCCCAGCTCCAAAGAAGGATAGTAAACTATTGATGTATGTAGGTTATAAGGATCTAAATTAAGCCAGCCTCAAGGATAATTTCCCTCTACCTCACATCGATACCCTAGTAGACAACACTACCAAAAGCACACTATTTTCCTTTATGGATGGATTTTCAAGCTATAATCAAATCAAAATGACAGCTGGAGACATGGAAAAGACCACATTCATAACCATGTAGGGCATTTTTTTACTACAAAGTGATGCCCTTCGGGCTTAATACTGTTGGGGCAACTGACCAAAAGGCAATGGTAACATTATTCCATGATCTCATTCATAAGGAAATCAAGGTTTATGTGGATGATATGATCGCCAAATCACCAAAAGAGAGTGAACATGTGACCAATATGTGAAAACTCTTTAACAGGCCTCACAAGTACCAACTCAAGCTAAATCCTGCTAAATGCACATTTGGCATCATATCTGGTAAACTATTAGGCTTTCTTGTGAGCGAGAAAAGAATAAAAGTTGAACCCAATAAGGTCAAGGTCATTTAGAATCTATCACTACCTCAAACTCAAAAAAAGTGAAAAGTTTCTTGGGAAGGTTGAACTACATAGCAAGATTCATATCTCAGTTGACTGACAAATGTGATCCAATCTTTCGGCTGCTTTGAAAATAACATCGTAGAGAATGGAATGAAGAATGCCAAGAAGCTTTCGATAAGGTCAAACATTAACTATTGAACCTTCTGATACTTGTGCGACTAGTGCTCGACCAGCCTTTGATCCTTTATCTATCAGTTTTTGACAAGTTGATGGGCTATATATTAAGTCAACATGATGAATTAGGTAAGAAGGAAAAGGCTATCTACTACCTGAGAAAGAAGTTCACAGAACATGAAAATAATTATTCATTTATAGAAAAGTTATCTTATGCTCTAACTTAGATGGCTAGAGGTTAAAACAATACATGTTGTACCATACTATGTGGCTAATCACTAAACTCGATCCCAACAAGTATTTATGCGATGATCCAGCCTTGTCAGGGTGGTTAACCAGGTGCCAAGTCCTGCTTTTCGAATATGACATCATTTATATAAACCAAAAAGCCATCAAGGGTAGTACAATAGCAGACTTTTTGGCAAGCCAAGCAATAGATGACTATTAGCCTTTAGATTTCAAATTTCCTGACGAAGACTTGATGTGCATATCTAAGACAGAGAACACTGTCGAGTGTGAGTCATCTTGGAAAATGTACTTCGATGGAGCTTCAAATGCATTGAGGCATGGATTTGGGACAATTCTCATTTCGCCTGATGGAAACCATTACCCTTTCACTACAAGATTAAACTTTGACTGCACCAACAATATAGCTAAATATAAGGCTTGCATCATAAGACTTCAAGCAACCATTGAGAGGGGCATTTGAAAATTGTAAGTATTTAAAGATTCAACCTTTATCATTTACCAACCAAAAAGAGAATGGCAAACACGTGATGCTAAACTGATCCACTATGGGAATCTGATATCAAAGCTTAAAAAAGTGTTTAATGATATTAGCTTTCAACATCTACCTCAAAATGAGAACCAAATTGCTAATGCCTTAGCCACTTTATCGTCCATGTTTAAAGTCAATCGAGCATCAAGTGTTGCTCCTATTTAGATGAGTATTTATACAGCCTCGACACATTATCAGAATGTTAAAAAAAAAAGACGGCTTACCATGGTATCATGGCATCCTTTAGTATATCAAGGATCAGGAATACCCAAAGGCATAATCAAAATTACTAAGAGAACCATCTGACGATTAGCTACAAGCTTCATTTTGGATGGTGGATTTTGTACAAGAAAGCTAGGATCAGGTGCTACTCTGATGCATGGATGTCTCCAAAGTCAAAAGAATACTTGAAGAAGTCCATGAAAGAATTTATGGTATGCATGCTAATAGACATCGAATGGCAAAGCAAGTCATGTGATCATGCTACTATTGGTTGACTCTTAAAAGGGATTGCATTGACTATGCTCAAAAATGCCACAAATGCCAAATCTATGCTGACAAAATCCATGTCCCACTGACACCTCTACATGTTATGATAGCTCCATGACCTTTTTCTATATGGGACTTAGACATGATTGGACCAATCACCCCTAAGGCTTTTAATGGGCATCACTGCATTTTGTTCACTATCGATTATTTCACCAAGTGGGTAGACTTAACTTCATATGCCAATGTCACTAGATTAGTCGTATGCAAATTTATGAAATGGGACATCATTTGTAGATATGGTCTTCTCGAGCAAATCATTAATAATAATGCACGTAACCTGAAAAACAAAATGATGTAGGCAGTTTACTTTTAATTCAAGATTCAACATCAAAACTTCATCCCATACCATTCAAAAATGAATGGGGCAATTGAAGCAACCAACAAGAATATCAAGAATATGGTTGAAAAGATGGCTAAGACATATAAAGATTAGCATGAAAAGTTACCTTTTGCATTATATGCCTATCACACAGCAATACGAACTTCTACGAGTGCTACACTATTCTTTTTAGTTTATTCCATGAAGGCTATCCTACCAAATAAAGGTTGAAATCTTTTCACTCAGAGTCTTGATGGAATCATAACTTAAAGAGGCTGAATAGTTAAGAGCCAATATAAACAACTCAATCTTATCAAAGAAAAAAGAATCAAAGCCATCTGTCACAGGTAGTTGTATCAAAAGCGCACAATAAAGGCCCATAACGAAAAGGTCCATCCTTAGTAGTTGCAAGAAAGTGACTTGGTACTTAAACAAATTCTTTCAATCCATAAAAATGCTTGAGGAAAATAGACCCTAAATTAGGAAAGACGGTACATGGTGAAACATGTATTTTTCGTAAGAGCCCTAATCTTAACCGAAATGAACATCAGCGACCTACCTAACCCTGTGAACTTTAATGCTGTTAAGAAATACTATGCCTAAAAGGATTTTAGGGCAAAAACCCAAAAATTGGTCCTATCCTTAGTCTGCTTCCATTTCAACAAAAAAAACAAACCAAAAAAAAAAAAAAAAAGAGTTAGCTTAAGTTGAAAACCCAAAAGGGTGACTTAAGTGATCAGACTCCTTTACTCAAACCAAGTTAAGCCTAAACCATCACTAGCCTGAAACCAATTTTCCCTATAATCATAGTCCTGATCAGGACACCAAATCATAACCCAATTTACTTATTATATGCCAAACTCTACCACCAAATCTCATCCTTACTTGTACCTAAAATAGAGATAACTTAACCTAAAAGCAACCATCCCATTTGAGACAATTCAAAGTATTCCCCGATCAGTCGATCGACGTAAGAAGGGTTAATCGCTCAAGATAAGTCTCCTAAAGCACTTAGTAAAGGATTCATATCATCAGCATTAGGGGCTAATGAGCCAAAACGACCACTTTAATCTTTTCTGTATTTCAAAATATTTCATAATCTCAAAAGTTTGTCATAACTTGTACCCATTTTCTTTGAATGAAATACAATTACTGGATTTATCATAAAATCTTTTTGTAACCTTGCATACCATGTTGCATCATGTTTGTCATTTAATCGATAACGCTTGATAACTAAACAAAACTAATAACAGGGTTTCCTAGCATTACTTGGAAAGATAAAATTTTGCAAGAATTTTGTTTCATGTCTGAAGACCAAGAATGAACTCTTGGGGCCATAGTCAGTCTTGCCTTTAACCTCATATTTTGAAAACATCCTCAAAACCTCCTCATAGTAAACCTCAACCTAAAAACAAAGGGCCAAAGTTTTTTTTCAAATTGTCATCCTTAACCAAAATTGGGAATAGTCCACCTAGACTACCAAAGACACCTTTTGAATCATAATTGGCAAAATGGAATCCTTCATACTTACCAAATTCAATGCCAGAAAAGTTCTCATGCATGAGCCGTCTAAGCTCAAGTCCATCATTCCACATTCACGAACCTTTTGTACCTTTAAAAGGCAGGCTTTACATTTAAAGCCTTTAAAAATCTAAAGCAAGATTGATAAATCCTAGGATTAAAGGCCACCTTATCAAACTCATGAAAGAGCAAAAAGTCGAAGGAGGCCAAAACCAATCATCGGATTAGGTTTCTTTTAGAAAAATTATTATCATTTTTACATCATCTAGATACACATTTACATATTCATGCATTATACAATATTTAATATCCTTCAGGTACCATCTTTCTTATACAAAAGCCAAATTAGTGGAGAACTTAAGGTACCATTTCCTGCTTTCAGAAAAACCTCAGAAGGCCTCAAGTAAGTATCTCTGACCTTACGAGCTCATTGAAAATCATCTAAAAGAGGTACTAAACTCATGCTCTTTCAATCATCAAATGGAAGTATTTTTTTCTTCTTCATTTTAGTCCTCAAAGAGCAGGATGCTTATTTTTACCTACTACAAAGCCTACATAAGCTGGTTGCACTTGCCTACCTTAGTCCATAAAAAGCTAGATGTCTTTTTTTACCTACCATAAAGCTCTTACAAGCTGGTAGCATTTATCTACCTTAGTCCATGAAGAGCTAGATACCTTTCCTTACCTACCACAAAGCCTACACAAGTTGGTGGCACCTATCTACCTTAGTCCATAAGGAGTTGGGTGCCTTAGCCCACATAAGCTAATGGCACCTATATACCTTAGTCCATAAAGAGCTGGATGCCTTTTCTTACCTAGCATAAAGCCTACACAAGTTGGCGACACTTATCTACCTTAGTTTAGAAAGAGTTGGATGCATTTTCGGCACTTATTTACCTTAGTCCATAAAGAATTAGATGTATTTTCTTACCGACCATAAAGCCCATACAAGTTGGCGACACTTACCTACTTTAGTCCATAAAGAGCTAGATGCCTTTTCTTACCTACCATGAAGCCTACACAAGTTGGTGGCACTTATCTACTTTAGTCCATAAAGTGCTAGACACCTATCGAGCTAAAGCCTATATAAGCTAGTAGCACCTATCTAGGGTCAAGCCTAAGAAATAACCTACCTCAGTCCATAATGAGCTAGAAGTCTATCGAATCAAAGCCTATACAAGCTAATGAAACCTATCTAAAGGGTTAATCCCAAGAAACAACCTACTTTAGTCCTTAAAGGCAAAGACGTTTGCCTACCTTAAAGCCTACATAAGCTGATCGCACCTGTTTGCGGTTTAAACCTAAGAAATAACCTAGTAAAGAGGCCAAACCTTACGAAACTCATTGAAATTTACTTCTTTGTAGGTATATCCAGGTTATCTCGGCATAATGTTAACTAGATCTCTATTTCTCTATAAGCACATGGAACCATCATTCTACACTAACAAAATGATGTCTATTTGTCTTTGCCATGTTCTTGACACTCAGCAACAGCCAAAAAATGATAGCTATAGATATCTTATTTTGTTCGAGTTAATTGTTGGCATCTGGAGACATAATTGAAAGTGATATAATCATAAAAAAAATAAACTGGGGTGACTGTCTAGTGTCATGTCACCTAGCACTATTAGGCGACATGGTGTTAGGCAAAAAATTTTTTAGGAGGTCTAAAATGCCTATAGGTCACATTAAAGAGAAATGTAAAAATAAGGCATCAAATGTCAATATTTAGGCTATCACTGAGTCATTTGATGAGTACACAAGTCAATGCGAGGTAACTCATGATGCTACAGGTACATGCAAGTTATATTGGTGCATAAGTATTGATATGAGATTTTTGCATTGTTAAAAATTTGAATTTTATGTATAGTATCGATACATAAGGGTTTTATCTCAAGACCTAATGAGATATATCAATACCCATCATGATTATATTGATATAGATCGTAGAAGTAGCTATAGTTGTGATTTTTGGCAAAATGTATCGATACACAAGCTTGAGTATCAATACAAGTTCATGAAGTGTCGATACATACCACTATCTCGAGACTGAAAACAAGTTTTTGCTCTTGGTATCGATACATGCTTTATTGTATCGATACACATAGGCAACAATTGCCTTGTTACCGATACTCAATGTTCTGCATCGATACTTGAAGGTATTTTTGCCCAGTTTGAGCCATTTTTTAACCATTGCACCACTAATTCAAAATTTGATTTAAGCATGTTTCTTGGACCAAAAAATTATCAAAATTCATACCAAGCTTCATTTTTGGGCTTGTGAGGCCCAAATAGTTAATGATAAGGGACATTTCATGACATTATGCAATCTGTTAAAGGATAAGGTTGAACTTTCCCAATGCTTGGCTGCATAAAGTAGCCTAGATCCACTACTTTTGCTGAGAGCAAACATATGGGTTTACAGGTAGCTGAGTATAGTACCTGATCTTTGCATGAGGTACATGTAACAAAACCCTAAAATGCCTTTTTTTTCATCTTTTGTATTCATAGTCGCATGGCTATATAAGCCAACCTTGGACTCAGCTAAAAAAAACCATAACATAGAAAAAACATTCTCAATAGAAACACCCATATCTAGATATTCTCTCAATATCCCATAGCCACCAAAAACCAAAAAACTTTTCTCTATTCTTAGAGCCTTTTAAAAACCTCTATTTCACTTATATTTCTTCTCAAAACTCCTCTTTATCCATAGCTAACTAAAAACCACTTCTTTTTATCACTCTCTTGCTATTCAACCTAAAAAAGATGAGTTCAAAGTTGCTGCTTAGAAAAAAGGCTAAAGCTTAAAACTTTTGGTATACTTTCTCCATTTCACTCTACATATTCTTTTTTTTTTCAACATTTTCATCATTGTAGTGACCTCTCTATGTTACCATGACCTTTCTAAGGTTCTCATGCATCATTGCTGCCTTGTTTGTGGTAGTCATAGGATGTTGGTGTTCTTTTGATGCCTTGATGTTGCATAGTATGCCAAATATCTTATCTTTCATTATGTTACCAAAACAACCCCTTATTTATTCATTTTTTTATCATGTTTCATCTATTTTCATATGCTTAACACATGTTTGAATGTTTTCATAACATGTATTGAGTATGTTCATGCATTTTAAGGAGTCTCATAACATAAAAATGTTGTCTTGATAACTCCTACATACTTTTATTCACTTAAATATGTTCATATCACTTCCACGCATCTTATTTATCATTTCTTTGCATATTTGTTACCTTTTCCATATCAAAATGTCATCTTTATTTGTTTGTATGTGTAATACTTGTTCATCTTTGTGCATGTTGTATTTTTTTCATGATTTGTTTGTCACAATGCATGCTTATTTGTATTAAAATTTTGATTTTCAAAAATAAATCCCTAATTTAAGTTCATGCTACCTCTAATAGGTGAAGAGTAGCATGGATTTGATGTTTTCATAAAATTAATTTCCCAATCTTAGAGACAAACTAAACCTTCCAAGTCTAGATTCATGGAATAAAATGCTACATTTATTTGTTAAAGTATTAAGCCTTATCATAAGTATAATACCCTCTTAAGTGATGTGGTCAATAAGTTGTTTCATCGTCCCAAACAACTCTGGGGTTGTGAAATGAATTTGTAATGCCCATGTTACTTGTCCCTTTCTGTCACAGACGTTCAAACCTCATAGGCTCGAGCCTATCCTTGAAAAAAACCAAAAAATCAATAGTCCCTTGTTTTAGCTCTAGCAACACCATAGTTTGAGTTTGAAAAATTATTTTCTAGTCATGAATGATTTTTCTTGAATTTTTTAATATTTTTTCCTTAAAGGGCATCGAAGTACCTTTCTAATAGTATCTTGTTCGCCCTCGGATCGTTCCTTATGATGGAGTTATGATTTTTTGAACCATCTATCTAGAACCTCTAAAACCAGGGTGCTATATTCTATTAGGCCATTTTTTGGCCCATTAGATGATTTTTCTAAAATTTTTAAATATTTTCCTAAAAATTTTACAAAATTCCTTTTTTGCAAAGGTATTGTTCATGATCTAACGATTTCGAATAAGCCTAAAATGATTTTTCAAACTCCATCATGCCCTTTTTCTTGTACATGCTACCAGCGTCAAGATGGGCTTAACTTTAAAAATTAAATATTCCTAGAAAGTGATTTTCTAAAATCTTTGGAATATTTTTACATTAAACCTTATCGAGTTACCTTTCCAACGGTATTTTATTTACCCCTAATGCCTTTGGATAAACTTTTAATAAGTTTAGGAAGCAAGAAGACATGATGATGTCCTTTGTTCTTAACCCAATTTTTTAAATGCCTTTATAAAGACATTCGAATGCCTCAAAATGCATCCGATTGATTCCCTTACAACACAAGCCCTTTAGACTCAAATCAAGGGTTAAGTCAAAAATATATTTTATACAAGTATTTCGTTTTCTGTTTTAAAAATCCATTTGAAAAACTTTTCTTGTAAAATATCAAAGATTTGCATATTTGGGGATACTCCAACCTCATTACTTTGAGAGGATAATCCAACCCTATTTTCACTAAAAAAATTAAATTTTCTCTCTTGAATTTATTCAAGATTTTAATTATTTTCTTAAATCATCTAAAATTTTCATCTCAGAGGATGCTCTAATCCCTTTACTCTGAATGGATACTCTAACGTTGCTTTTATCAAAAAAATCCAAAACTTTTCCTTCTTCCCAATGCCCTGGATTGTTTTGATTAAAATCTTTTTCATCCCTCAAATTACCATCGAATCCAACCACATCTCAAAGTTGTTACATTGGTTATTCTTCAATATTCAAAGACAACTACAAGATGCATTTCGGTCGTCTCTCTTTTTCATGTTTTTATGTGTCACATAATTTATTATATTATTTTTCGTCTTACTAACACTTTTCCCTTTGTAAAGACCATATGCATTCATGCTTCAAAACCGCTTTCAAAATTGCAAAATGATATTTCGTGTTGGTATCTCTCCAGTATTTGACATGAAATATCCAAATTTTTAAAATACAATGCAAAAATTATTTTCTCTAAAATCCCTATGTTCCTCATACCTCTATGGCACACAAGTGATATAAATTTTCTTTCAACACTCGAATTTGCAATTTACAAAACTTCATGCATTAAAGGGAATTATATCTAAATAATGACTAAATGGAACTTATTTAATCAAAACCAAAGCTATACATAGTTAATAGATACCAATTTCAGGCGTCATGGGGGTATTAATCTGCATTACCAACTCCCAAACCCAACCAATGAATCTCTAGACTTCATAGAGCTTGAAATCAGTGTTTCGAGTTTTATAACTCAAAATATCATTTTCAATGGGCATCTAATCCTACCTAGCCTAAAATGATCATTAGTGACTCTAAGTTTATAGCCACTTCGTGATGGCCATTTAAGACTAGTTTGATGAGCAATTCGCCCGACAATCTCTCTCTTTTTCATATTACTATGCCTAATCCAAATCCCCATCATGGGATAGTTCAAAGGCTCGACCAATAGCAACCATCATATATTTTTAAGTCGAGCACGCTAAGCCCTTCAGATCATTCGAAGTTCTCAAGGTATGGCATATGGTGACAATGAGTATGGACCATCCAAAACACACAAAAAGAAAATGGTATATATATATTTATATATGTGAAACCCATAACTATGAGTGTGCAAGAGGAAGAAAGATTAAAGAATGATATATAATTTGCCTAGTTACTTAAGGTAAAAAATGTGATAAGTAAGGTAAATTTGTTCTAATATGAAGAAGGTAAATGCCAATAAAGAAAAATGGCATGCAATATTTGATTTTTGCATTAAGTTAGACATATAATGAAAGATCGCCTAAAGTATAAAAGAAGGCTCAAAATAAAGGTAAACTCATTTCTTATGTATGCTATGTATCTCTTTGTTGATGTTCCTCATAATAGATAGTGGTTGGACTTAATTTCAACAAATTATATTTCTATAACTATGTAAGGTTTCATAAAGCTTAGGAAACCAAAAGAAAATTAGAGAAGCACCTACTTTACAAATCAATAAGGACTTTCAAGATCATTTTGGAAATTAAAATTTGTTTTAAATATTGAAGAATTTTTTATCTTTCATTTAAAATTTCCTTAGGTAAATAGGAGTTTTGAATTTTAAAACTCTACTTTAAAAATTTTGAAGGAAAATGTTTCTATAGGATTTTGTCATAATTTACTAAAATCTTACTTGTGATCTTATTTTATTATCTATATATATGATTTCTGGTAGTAAACATATGCTATGAATGAAAACTCAATTAAGTTGTGGTGTAAATATTGTGTCATATCTCTATAGAGAAATTTAGGAGATTGATAAATGAGGGATTCCTTAAAACTCTTGAATTTATTGAGTCTGACACTTTTATTAGTTGCATTGAGGAAAAGGCAAGGTAAAAAGTCATAAAAGGAGATAAAAAAAGCATCTGTAAATTTTTGAGATCATAAACCTTCCCTTAAGTTTATGGAATGAGGCATTAAAACTATTATTTATATCTTAGATAAAGTTCTAACATATCAGTTTCTAGAACTTTCTTTAAATTATGGAATAGTTGGAATCCAGCATAACAAACTTGGATTGTTTAGTTAATGTAAAGGTTTATGGTCCAAACATAAGAAAACTAAATCTAAGAGAAGTTAGCAATTATAGGTTATGTTGTTAACGTAAAGGGGTATAGGTTTCAAAATCCCTTAAATCTGTCTAGAATTGCTAAAGCTAGATAAACAAAGTTTCTTGTGGATTATGAGTCTAGTCGGCGTGTCTTTCCTCATAAGGTTGATATTAAAGAGGAAATTAAATTGGATTGATCTCTTTTAAAAGACCTGATTATTTGTTAAAGCAAACCTATAGAGCTGACCAGAGAATAACCAAATCAAGAACAACTTTTATAAAAGAATATCAATCTCATTGTCAATGCTACTAAAAGTGCATAAAATGTACAAAAAATAGTAGAATTAAGAAAACCCAATGGGTAAAAAACTTGCTATTTCTATGACTCAATTGTATACCTCTAAAAGTATAAGTTTGATATTGGACATAAAGGTTATTTGGTTTTCAAAGACCACTAATAGTGAAAATTTCATAATTCAACACAAAATTATGATAAAAGAAATGAAATCAATGGCCAATGATAATGTTGAGCATTATAATCTACCTGTGGCCAAAGGTTTCACTTGAAAAAAATATTAATTACCATGAAATCTTCTCTTCAATTTAATAAAGTTTCAATTATAATTATCATAGCTTTTGTAACTCATGTTGTTTGAGTGTTACATTAAATGGTGGTCAAAGGAAATTGCTAAAATAGGGATCTTAAGAAGAAGTATACATAATCAACTTGAATGTTTCTTTGAATATAGTAATTTGGTTTGATTAAAAGGATCTATATATAAATTAAAACAAGCATCCCACCAATAATATATAGAGTTCCACAATATGATGACATCATATGGTTTCACTAAAAAACAGTTTACATTATATATACCTTAAAGTAAGTAAGAGTAACTTTATAATTTTAATCCATGGTTTCATTAAAATATTATTGGTGATATTCTCCTTACAAGCAATGGTTTAGCTTTATTACATGGCACTATATCTTTTCTTTCTCAAAACTTTGATATGAAAGATTTAGCGTGAAATCTTATATATTACAGGCATAATAATTCATAGAGATAGTTCTAAAAAGATATTAAGTCTATCTTAGGAAATTTATGTTAGTAGAGGGCTATGGAAAAATTTAAGATGCAAAGCTATCCACTTACACTTACGTAAATTGTTAAAAGGGAATAAATTCATTTTAAGCCAATATCTTTAAATAATTTGGAAAAAAAGAGTATATGAAAGGTATTCTATATGCATTCAATAAAGGTAGCCTTATATATGCTTGGTTGATAAGAAACTTGACATAAAGTTTATAGTAGAAATGCTTGGCAGCTATTAAAGTAATTTTTACCTTGAACATTTGAAAGCTACTAAAAGAATAATGTTATGAAGTAATGTCATAAGAATTAAGTTTGGGAGATTTTATCTTTAGGTTGAGAGTTGCAAGGAAGGCCATTAAAGATCTATTGGGACAACTCTTATGCAATATGATTTTTAAAGAATAATAAAAGTGGGAGTCAAAAGAAGTTGATAAATATAAAGTATATTGTTATTAGAGACTCTATAAAGGAGCAAGAAATGGATATCCAACACATCAATACAGATTTAATTATTACGGATCTCATGACTAAAGCATAGTTGACAAAATAGTTTGAATTTCATGTGGATCATATTGGGCTAGTTAAATTATGTTAGGATGTATTTTGGCATTTTTTATTTTGATTTGGTTTTACATTCTTAGAGTTAATGGACATGATTTAGTTTGTACACATAAAGATTACATGTCAATTGGACCTTAAATGATTAGAGAAAATTCACTCATAAAGTGCTATTTTAGAGAGGTTCATGCTTTATAATACATGAAAGGAAATATTTGGATAGAATGCTACCACCATGATTCGTGTTATGTGAATCTTTAATGTATGCGAGCTAAGCTAGAGTAACTTATGGCCATAATAAAATTTGCATTCACCTATTCAATTTCTTGGTTTATGATATAGGCCAAATAGTAGAATGTTAAACTTTATATGGCCCACATGATAATTAAGTTGACTAAGATAAAAATTAATTATTATTGGTGCATGCCTTTAAACCAATCGGATTAGCACATGGGCACATGGTCAAATAATATCATACATGGTACAAAAGTTAAAGTAACATAGGTTTTCTTTCTTGTTAATGGCATGATTGACATTCATGCAAACACTAATTAGATGAAGCCCTTGAAACATAATATCCTTGCAAAGATAATAATGAGCTACGTAAGATCCTTATGCATCAATGCCATGTTTCTAAAAATGTTCCTGATCATCGTATTACTAAGATGGGGCATTAGCAATGCATGAAGACTAATATATGCTAAGCCACCATGCATTGGATGCATGCAAACTTTTGATCTCATAGAGGTTGAAGTATAAAAGATACTTGGGGATAGCATATGGATGCTCGTTTTGTGGAAACAAGCTAATTAAACATGATCCGATTGAGAACTCCATTTGGTATAACTGACTCGAATGTCTATGAAATGTACTACTCATGTATAATAGTCTTTTGACTTGTGATGCTACATCATCTTGTATGAGATGTGCTATGTTTTGATTCTACCATGAACAGGTCTACAATAGATGGTTGCTTATGGTAGGGTGGTTTTGGGTATAGCATGAATCATATAGTAGATGAATGAGTAATATAGAGAGGATTCACCACTGCAAGCGACAATGAAGACATATCTCGAGTGTTCTTAACTATGGTTAATTGGGTTATAAGGAATAGTTCCTTATAGATCCATATTCATTAACCATGAGTTGTAGGAACTAATATGGATAGAGGATTGGTTAGACATAGCACCATGCCTGTTAGCTTCAAAGGAGAGATTAAACCAAGAAGCACCATGCCTGTTAGCTTCAAAGGATAGATTAAACTAAGAGGGGGTGAATTGGTTCTATAAAAACTTGATAAATTTGAAGTAAATTGAAAATTAAAAATAAGATAAGGA